>CAOKZL010003581.1:0-85164 GCA_948472985.1 Iguana delicatissima
TGAGGTGTGGGTTAAAGATTGGAAAGGGGAGCCTCTATCACCAGGCTGGAGGGGCCGGTATCACGTGCGGGTTAGTCACCCCCACTGCAGTAAAAGTAGCAGGGCTGAAACCTTGGATACACTACACCAGGATAAAAAGGGCGTTTACTGATTGGGCTGTAATTTCATCACAAGAAAACCCTTTGAAACTGAAATTGTCCAGAAGAAAAGGGGGAGAGAAGATTGACTAGACTCTGCCGTGGTCATACCAGGGAATTGACCACTCTACGCACAGTCAGATCCGCAACAGGTGAATGAAGACTCTAGGCTAGACCCTACTGCTGCCACCCGCTGGACGCTAGTAGCTCTACGTACGGTCAGACCTAGCAACTGCAGAGGAGGAAGATTGGGACTGAGCCCTGCTGTAGTCACTCCGGAGGCTGACTACTCTACGCACGGCCAGATCCCCTACAGTGGATAGGGGAGAGAAACAATGAATATTAGTATTAGTGATCTAATAATAATAGTAGTGTGTATATTTCTTGGATTTAGTATTTTTGTATATGTACAGAAGGAATTTGTGTGGAGTAAGTAGATTTGGGTCCCTGGTGGCTCCGAAAATGAGGTGGGTAATGTTGATCGGGATGTGGAGCGTGATGGGTGGAGTAGTCGAGGCTAACTGGTTCAAACGACATGCTGCACACATGTTCCAACAACACGGACCCAATGTCACCCTGATCTATGAACATCCACAGACTGTAGCAGATTTCGGTTTTATGCCCTCCCTTTTTAGTGAACCGGGAGTGGTTGTAGGAGCCCTACAGTCAGCATTGAGAGGGAATCCCAATATGTTTGCCAAAGTTGATAGTAATATAAACAAGACTCATTTAGGCGGTTGAAGTTTTATACTTATTCCCCCGGAATGTGTTTTTGCTGTCACCATAGTGGATCTTGGAATTCTAAGTGGAAAGGATATATAAAATATTCCTCATTTTATGGTAAACTGGGAAATTATTCAGCATGTAGTGATAGATTCTATTTGTATGGCACATAAAATAACTCCTATCAACCCAAGGGGCCCTAAATAAAACTAATTTTGGAGATTTATACCCAGAATATCCCATGTTCACTCCTAATTATACAGGGTCAGGTAGTATATGCTCTGGATTGATGGCTAGAGACCCGCATTTATGGTTCTATTTAATGGGTGGGCCACCAACTACCACCCAGGGACTTACCAGTGTATAGGAATAGGATATATGACTATACCTGTCCAAGTTTTCCTACCAAGACAGATCAAACGAGTTGGTGGGAAAAGAAACGGCTTTTAGTGGGACCACTGGGAAGTCAATGTGAGGATCTGGCATCGTGAGGCCACAATTGTCTGAGAGTGAGGGTAGTAGAGTAGGAGGAGGACTGATCACAGGGGTCCTCACTTTGGGATCCTACCCAGGAATTATGGCTCAAGAAAATCGTAGGAGCATAATAGGATTGACTTGCAGATTGGAGAAAACTATAAATGCGACTGGGAAATTGGTACAAGCCCTCCAACAAGAAATTGAAGAGCTAAATCAGCTATTGTTACAACATCGAATGGCCTTGGATTACTTGTTAGCCAGAAAAGGGGGGTTTTGTACCATAGTCAAAGGAGGATGCAAGGTTGCGTTTCATGATTTGAACAAGACTATAGAGGATGAGATACAGCAGTTGCAAGGGTTGATACAAAATAATGACAGTGGCGTTAGTAACCCCTGGGATTGGTTAACTTCTTGGCTTCCAGATCTTAGCTGGTTAAAAACCTTGTTTCTAGGTATTGTACTTTTAATTGTAGTAGGGTTTTTAGTAATGATATGTATTTCTTGTGCTATGAAATGTGTACATGCCCTCTCTCCCAAGCTATGGAGGGGAAGGCAGCTCATTTTGCTGTTATGGCCCAAAAGAAGCTTAAGTATGTCAAATTGCTAGAATTTGGCATAAAGGGGGGAATGAAAGGGTTAAGTTGAAGAAGCTAATGCTAAGGTAGAAAAATATAGAAAAATAAGGTGAGCAGATGCGCCCTTTATCTTATCAAGAGGCTTAGGTATGTGCTTAGCAGTGCCGGGAACCTAGGGAGTTTTGATGTTGGAGAAATACTCCCTTGGTACCAAAATACATCATTTTTGAAAGATGTAACCCAGGTCTGCCTGACCTGTAAACACTTCATATATGGTCATATGTAATCATTTCCTGTAACCTGTTTACAAGAGGGTATAAAAAGAGAGCTAATACCTGGATCGGGGCTCTCAGGCTTTGGAAATCATTCCACTGAGATCCCTGCAGAAAAATAAACTTTTATTTTTGCTTTCTAATCTGGTGGTCTCAATTCTTGGCGAGCTACTTCAATGCGACTTCAGATCTAGAACAACTTCTTCTTCAAGAACCTCTCTGCCAATAAAAGATAAATTAACTATTTTAATTAAGGAAGGACCTCTGGTTAAACTTAAAAACAACTGGGATAAATTGATTGCGTATCTAGGAGACTGTTGTGGGGGGAAGTCAATGATTGATTTTGAAGGTTAAGCTTAAAGTTATTAAATACTAGGCAGTAGTGTGATCATGACAGCCACATTAGAAGAGGTACATCTTGTAGATTATCTTAGAACCAAAAGCTGGTGAGTGCATGTTTATATGTATTTTTGGCTTCTTTTTTGTTTTGTTGTACTTTAGTTTAATTTAGTAATAGCTTCGATGTTCCAGTTTCTCTATTTACTTACTGTTTGTCTTTGTAATCCTCTATATGTTGATATATATACAAAATATATGTTAATAGAAATACCAAAAAAAAAAAAAGAGAGAGAGAAAGAGAGAGAGAGAGAGAACCTCTCTGCCCATGTGCAAGTGAAAACCTGTCAGTTTCATTTTTGTTGCATTTTTCAGACTTCATCCACCCAACTTTTGTTGCCAGTTGCAGGATTGTCTTGTTCTTCCTGGCCAAACATTTGTGCATATTTCGGGGCTAATATTTTCCTAATGATCACTTTTAAAGCATTTTTCTTAAGGTCCACATTTCCTATACACTTTCCCCACTGACAGAATGACTTTACTGGCAAGTAGGTCAAATAGTAGCTCACTCTTCCCTTTGTTTTGATTTTTTCTGACCTATATTATGTCTGCAGTGAAAGATTTTTGCCCCAGGGAACATCATGCTAGATTATAGTTTTACAGATATAATTCAGCAACATCAAAACACAGTTGGATTTTTCTATTGTGTACTGCTATAAAAACAAACTGTTCAGACATAGTTAAAATTAACTGAATATATCCCTGAAAATCCATGTCAGGACTATAATGGTATAATTCAGACAGCATTATTTCCTGATCTCCACTGGGAATGTACTTGGGACTTCCAGGTTCCCATGGCATGCATGGATTTCATTATTCCTTTCATTTTTTTTCACTGTTTCAGAGTTCAGAGTTTGATATTATGTGCAAACGAGAGTTACTGCTGAACAAGATTGTCCCAAACCAAGTGTTGCAAACCCAATTCAAAGCATGGTGTGGAGGCAATCTTAGTTAATGCTAATCGGAACCCAACCTTGGACATAATGACAAAACTATGGTTATGGAAAACAAAGGGTTGGAAATGCAATCCCTAGTCAGATCGATGAGAAGAAGGGAGACAGCAGACCACAAATGTGAAAGGCATTTTGGATTTCTAGCACTGTAGTCTGGGACCAGAGGAAATACTGTCACCTGAACTGTCTGACACCCCATAGCCTTTTTAAAAAAGCCTTTATACAATTTGTGGATGTGATTAATTTAACACCAGTTATGCTACGTTAGCACTTGGAGTTCTACGCAGTACTTCCACTGCTGTAATGGCAGAACCCATTCCAAAGTCTCATGGCTTGGCATGCATGTTCATTCTTTCAAATTGGATCAACGGCTGTAAGAAGACAAACAGCAAATTACTTGAAAGTCATAATTATCACAGGGACACAGCAGCAGTTTTCAAGTGGGACACAGTATATTCAGGTAAACCAGGAAAAGCTTCAAGTACAGCTATACCTTAGTTAACAAAGTTGATGTGTTCCTGGGCAGTACTTCTTTAATAGAAAATTTGGCGCCAGAGGCAGAAATAACATGGAAAGAGGAGGAATAGGTTCCTGCACCAAACACACACACACACACACACACACATACACACATACACACAGAGCAGTTCAACATGTTTAAATAATTTTTTATCTAAACTAACAATATGCACACGCTAAATTAAATAACCATGTCAAGTAAGACTTGCATAAGTAAACAAAAATATTTTAAACCTTCTAGAGATCACCTGAAGGTTTCTTCAAAATCCAAGATGACTTCTATATCAGGCTCCACTTTCTTATGATTTCTCTTTTGGTGGCTTAAACCTGCAGTTCTTATGCTTCTACAGCATGTTAGGGTAGCTGGTGAGGGAAGTGATCTGCTTTTCCCTCTACTGTCTTTTTTGTTGTTCAAATATGCTCAATATGGCATTCTAGAGACAACTGCTGTTTCCCTTGCCTTTTGCAGGCAGGCACACACAGCTACAGTGAGACTGGCTAGTGTGGAATCCCATTCTTTTCCTGCTCCAGTTTCATTGCAGGGGTGAAACTCTGCATTTTTTCCAGTCCTTCATCAAATGCTGATGCGGGGGGAAAAAATCCAGCCAGAGGACTAAAATGAAAAGTGAAGGCTGTTTGGATGAAAAAAGACTTTGTGAAAAGGAGATTCTTTTTCAGAGGCTTTGTTAACTGAAGTATGCTTGTATTCTGGAATTTTGGAACACCGCTTTTGTTTTCTTTCTTTTTTTGTAATAAGGAATCTCTTTGATTCAGATGATATCTATCCCCATCTATCTGCAGTCATCAATCTAATTATCTAATTTGGTCAGACTGTATAAGCTTCAGAAGCAATTTAGACAGCTTCTCAATCAACCCTATGTGCTGCAAGCAACAAGGTTGTTTTTCTCCTGAAAAAAAACACTTGGCATCCTACTTTGGCCTTCTAAACAACAAGCCATCCCACTTCCAACCTTGTAGCTTCACATTGTAAGGAAGCTTGTAGAAATGCCTTTCCAATAAATGCTTTGAAATTTAATTGAGCAAAGTAAAGCCAACATATGTTTATGTTGGAGCAAATACCAGTCTTTGTTCCATGGCAATTATAGCAGTTCGTATCATCTTCTAATTTTGGTATAATGTGCAATTAGCCTATTAAAAACAGCTACAACTGGGGCCCATCCATAATTTACTAAACATACTTGTATGAGTGATTGACCCTGATAACAGCCAAGAGGTCATTCTCCTTTCTGCTTTGCTGAGTGAAATCTGACCTGTGTAAATAAACATGTGGCATAATTTTGCCCAACTGAAGCTAACCCCTTCTGTATCCCTTATACACTAATATCAATATAAAATTAACTCTCTATCCCATATAGGAGTGGACCCTGCTACTTTTTTTTGCTTTGACTTCCAAGGAGAAGAAGGAGGAGGAGGGGGAGAAGATTTTCAGTGGCTTAAGCCAATGGATCATTAACTTGTGGAAAGATTTAAGGCATTGGGGGCCATGAGCGGAAGTATATAGATCTGATAAACCAATCCAGAAATGCACAACTGTAAGCAAAATACATGAATACATTTAAATACATTTCCCTCTCCGAAAGTATGTGGCCCTGAATTCTCAAAGCTCATGTTGGGTTTAAAAGATAGGGAAGACAGCAACTAATAATAAATGAATTACTAAAACTACATCCAAGATTAAAGGAAAGATATTTTCTTTTCCCTGTAGCTTTTGAAGACACAGAAACATCTAATCTCTCTTTCCGAATTGAGATTAACCAGTTACAGCCTTCAGACTATCTCCAGATGATGTCTTTCAGTGAATTCTACAAGAGTTCTACAATGCCTCTTATTTAATTGCAAGGTTGTTTCTGCAAACTATAGAAAGTATTTCTTAGAACTTGATCTTCCTCTTATCACTTTTCCACCCAAGAAATTACTACTACTTCATTTTTCCTTACCTACATTTAAGGTCGTCACTTTGCCACCCGGAGAATTTTCCCTGTATTTTTCACCTCAACAAAGCAGCTCCCTTCCTTCCCTTCCTTCACAGATGCACCCTAGAGTAGCCAGCAGAACTGATGGACAAAGGGACCCCGCTGTCTGCCTGGCTCCTGTAGCTAATCCTGGTTACTTTAGGGCTGCTGTAGTGAAGAGAAGTTAGTCCTGGCAACTACAGTCACTGTCACTCTATTCAGCTACAATCTGGTAACCTCTCCCCCATCACTTGTGTCTACTCATGCAGCCCACATAGCCCAAACGGGCACAGCAAATGCTCTGCAAAGCCAAGTTCCCATTTCCACATCAGGATAAGACAATTATTTATTGGAAAAGTTCTGTTTTTGGAGGGCAACTACCAGAATCCTTCAGCCACTGTGGCCACAGGCCACACAAACTGGGGATTCTTGGGGTTGTATGGCACAGGCAAAAGCCCCAGAGCAGTGAAGGAATCTGCTGCCAAGCAGCCATAATTGGGTTCTTCTACAAAGTCCTAAACGGTAGTGCTTCAGCTCATATTACATCCAGATTTTCATGTGAAAGTTCTATATGTCTTTTCCTTTGCCACACTTTCATGACGCTTTATAGATGAGATGGCAGTGTAGTTCTGGTTTTGAAATGAAGTTAAAATTTTAATGCAAACCAACCAACTACAAAAGCTGCAAACTTATGATAGTGGCTGCCAAGGAGAAAGCTTTAATGATTAATACAGTTATACAATTCACTTTTATTACACAGTGAAGGGGTTCAAAATCTGGGACCCAAAGTGCAGAAGCAATACTCCTGTAATCCACAGAGAAGGAACAGGTGAAATTTTAGGCAGGTTTTATTTCAAAGCAGGTAGCTACAATATTCTGCAAAAGAGACCATTTGACCAAATAAGGAGAAGCCCTGCTTTTTCACGTCACCCTTCTTATGGGCAAACAGGTCTGGTACTGTCCACATCACCATTTCCCCAGCACTTCCAACAGCCATCTCTTCCAAGTGTTCCACTGAGACCCTCTCAAGGAATGTCCCATTGAAGAGAAAGAGAGAGAGGGAGTATAAGAGAGAAAGAGAGAGAGGAGAGTATTTTTAAAAAGGAGCAAAAACCTACAGAAAGATGTTGCAGGACCTTATTGAATGTTGCTCTGTAAATTATTTTGAGAATGTTTTGTTGAAAGGTAGGATATAAATATTGTGAACAAAAAGCTGTTGTAGTCAAAGAAATAGCTGTATTGCTCTGTTTTAGTATAAAACAGCATAAAAGGACCCAGCAGCACCTTTCAGACTGACCCATTTATTCTAACACTGGAGGAAGGAGACTGAGTCCACAACAGCTTGTGCTGGAATAAACCAGTGAGTCTCAAAGGATTCCTTTGTGTGTTTTAAAACACAGTATGTTGTGGTATGACTCAGAGCTTGAAAAAGTTAGCCATGCTGACTTGGGTGTTCTGGGAGTTGCAGTACTAAAAGGTAATGTTCTCGTATTCTAGTGTGACCAAAGGGAAGAGGTATAGCTAACCACACGGATAAGGAATGGGATTCCAGAATGCAATTTTAGCTGCCCAGTTTGTTTTGTCCACTATCAATAAGAGATGTGAAACTTGATGGTACAAACAGTAAACAGCCAGCTGAAAATCAGCTCTTCAGGACCGAGAAAGCCACTTGCATTTCCTTTGACAGTCAGGAACTTTAAAATTTCTGCACGAGACAATATCATGTAATCTTAAAAGGAAGTTAAGTCTTTACCTGAATATGCAGCAGTAGAGGGTGCCCATGGTGGGGAAGAAGACATGTAACTCAGAAGCTCTTTGTTATAATGTAGATATATCTTTCACACCTTAGTGAAAATTCAGCCTTGTTTGGGACTAAGCGTATGTTTCACAATTGCAGCAATGGAGGCTGATGGCTTTCCTATCAGTGGGGCACTGAATCAGTCCTGGGACTTAGTCCAGATGTTAAAGGAGCAGTTCACGGTGCTGAATTCCATCCCAAAAATAGGCTCAGCACCATGGACAGCTCATGTAAGTCCAGGGTAAAGCCTGAAGTAAATTCATCGCCCCACTGACATGAAAGCTACCAGCCAACACTGAACTGAGCACTTATAGCAGTGGTTGTCAACCTGTGGGTCCCCAGATGTTCGTGGACTTCAGCCCCCAGAAGCCCCAGCCACTATGGTCAATGCTCAGGGCTTCTGGGAGCTGAAGTCCACGAACATCTGGGGACCCACAGGTTGAGAACCACTGACTTATAGGATCATAAAAAGTGAAGAATCAAGTATAGGAGTATGTGTGGATATATATAACTAAGGAGAGGAGGCAGAGAGAGCCTCACAAGCAGTCCAACTGCCAATGTCTAAAACAACAAAGACACCTATGAAACTGTCAACTGGCCAAGCAACATTTCTGTGACAAGATTCTGGATTAGACTATTATTACACAGGCATGCAAACAAGGAGACAGGCATGGTTGGCCCTAACAGTAGGTGGACTAAGACTGTCATTCACTGAGCAGCTTTCAGATGTCATGAAAGAGAAGTTAAATCTGCTATTGTTGTATTTTTACTACCAGGGATGGGGAAAGGCGAATGAGAAAATTTCTGCCTCATGTGCCAAAATAATTTGGGTACTGTGCACATTGACTGGGATGAAGGGCAGGATATTAGCTGCACTGTCTTGGGCAGCAAAATTTCTTGGGCTGGTCCTAAAGACAGTCATTCTCCACTTCCAGCATTATTGGGTTTCACTGAGCTAAGACTGTCCTCTTAGACCAGTGGTTCTCAACCTGTGGGTCCCCAGATGTTTGTGGACTTCAGCTTCCAGAAGCCCCAGCCACTATGGTCAATGCTCAGGGCTTCTGGGAACTGAAGTCCACAAACATCTGGGGACCCACAGGTTGAGAACCACTGTCTTAGACCAAGTCCAATATACAAACTGGATGAGACCAGTTAGCAAGGTTCAGTGCACTATAACCCTACACATAAATGGTATGCTCAAGCCAAAGTCCACTAAAAACTGTGGAAAGATATCCAAAGCATTCACCAGCAAGTGAACAAGAATAGTTGTGAATTTTATTTGGCAACCATGTTCTTTGCAAATACGTAAGTGTTCTATTGGTGTTTTCCCATTGTGTTTAGAGTCATAAAGCACAATTGAGAGAAGTATACTTCTAAAAATCCTCATGTACATGCTAGGAAGCTGCAGCTCTTGGATGCAATTTTGCACTTGTTTTTCACTTTTTTTTTGCTGGAGAAAACATCACTAACACCAGTGAATCTGCAGCAAAGAGAAGCTAAGATACTATGTAAGCAGGCATAGACACAGCATAACACTTTCCCCATGCTGTTCCATGTCCTCCTCCCTGTCCTGTTGGGTGTCAGTTCTTGGGAGGGGCTCTTGTGGCAGCTCTTTACCAATGGCAATGGGAAGGAGGGGGTGTAATTCAGAAATGGAAGATGCAGCTAGTCCAGGTGCGTAGGCAAGGAAATGAGGGTGTGCTCCTGGATGGAATGCACCATCTTTTTCTTCTTTCCCCTTGTAATGAACACGAGCCACTTCTTTCTCCCTTGAATTGCCTCCCTCCCTCCCCACTAATAAGGAGCAGCAGCATGAGCCTCTCCTTGAGCTTGAAAGCTGTAGACAAGAAGGTTTGGATGGGGTGCAAAGGGCAAGAGAATAGTCTCCCTGCAGTCCATCCAAAAAGAGACATGCAGGCATGTAAGCCACTAACAGGATTGGGCCCGTGGTTGCCACCTAAAGTTACTCTGAATAATTAGTCAGTGGAACATGAGTGAAACTGAAAGCAGAAGGCAGATGTTCTGTTAGATGTGGATCAAACTCTCTGCAATGTGCATTCACACCAATTTCATCCCAGTTAGACAATCTTTCTCTTCCCTCTCGTTTACCTGCAGTCTTTCCCAAAGAATCCTACATGACACTTCCATAGTCTTTCCTGACAGGTGAGCAGGTAGAGGACTCCATTCTAAATGGATAAATTCTCCTTGTTAATATATTGATCCAATCCTCTTCCATAAATTTTTAAGCTAAAATATCTCTGATGTTAATGGAGGCCTTGGACATCTTGTTGATTTATGTTGTAAAGAATCCAACATGTGATCACTGCTGATTATCTGACTGGGATTTTATTTAATTTTTGTTCTTTAGCTTTTAATTACATTCTACACACATTTGGCAAATGCAAGCTCACACCAGGAGGCTGCTTTCATTCAAGGAATAATATAAATCATAACTCAGTAGCTAAACTGCATGGCTGACCCCCAGAGTGAAAGAGATTAGCATTATAATAAATAACTTTTAATAGCCAGTATGTTTTAGGAAATGCATATGTAATTTTTTAGTATACCACTTACTTTAGCTATCAAAAGGAAACAGTTTCAGGGCCAGATCCGAAGTCTTCAGAAATCAATGAGCATTCCTGTGCAATATTCTGCAGTTTTAGGAAAAAGGACATTAGCTGAGTGTGTTCTTTAAAAATTCTGTGGACTTTTTAAAGTCACGTTACTGAAATCCCATCTTGGTTGCATTTTCTAGAACTCAGTGAATTCTCATTTGCCACTTGAGAATAAATTGTTTGTTCTGTGTTCATATGATTGATGCCCTATTCCCACTGGTGCTACTTAGAAAACACTACCGTCATTCCTGAAAGGATACAAAATGTTCTCAATTCAATGGGCAAATTCACATGACATGATAGGCCAGGAAACTGGGCTTCTCAGTGTATAAGCACAAGAATACCATATTGTCTTGCAACAGAGTCCCCTTGGCAACTGAGAGTGTTTAAGCTGATTGACTGGTGAAATGGAACCTTGGATAGCCCAGGGGAGGGGCTGGTGGAAAGAGGAAAATCACGGATTTTATCTGTCTAGGGCAGTGGTTCTCAACCTGTGGGTCCCCAGATGTTCGTGGACTTCAGCTCCCAGAAGCCCCAGCCACTATGGTCAATGTTCAGGGCTTCTGGGAGCTGAAGTCCACGAACATCTGGCGACCCACAGGTTGAGAATCACTGATCTAGGGAGTGACTGAAGAGGAGAGTGTGATTTGTGCTATGTTTGAGGGAGGTTGGAGATTTGAATAGCTCTGTGGAGGAGAGAACTGAGAAATTGGGTGTGTGAAAGCTAATGAATGAATTGAAAGAGAGAGAGAAGAATGGTGTGCTGTTTATTTAGATACAAAACACATTTAAAGTGACAGTGTTACAATAAATGTTTGAAGTTCTGTGTTCCTTAGAACAGTGTCACAGAGTCTTATTCTGAATCCTGGAATATACACGCTACCAATATCATCATCTTGACCTTAGTGCCAACAGTGCCACAGTCTTGGAAAATATAAATCACTGCTGATCCTTACATCTGAGAGAAGGGCAGATTTAGGGAAGGCAGTAAAGGAGGAGAGTCCTGAAAGGAAGAAGCCAAGGTGGGACAAGAGTGAGGAAGGGACTGTGTTCTCAGAGAGGGAGAACTGAGGCAGACCCGTTTGTCCTGGCCCTGGCTTGATTCAGAGATCTCCCTGGCTGTTCAGTTCTGATCACAAACAGGTGTCAGGCTGGCCAGGCCTTGAGTGCGAGGCTTGGGTGCACCTTTTGCACTCGGCACTGACAGGCGGTTGTTTGGTTTTCCACTCGTGTAACACATATGCTGCTCAGTTTCCTCCCACTTGCAATGGAAGTAGTTGAACAAATCAAAGAGCTTTGCACTATGGTTTGTTTATTAGTCATGTCATGCCAACATGGGTAGCTATAGTTCTCTAGTTTGTTTCTCTTCCAGCAAGCCAGGGAAACAAACCGAAAAAGCTAACCTTGGCTTCTTCTCCTGGCTTGTTGGGAGAGAAAACAAACCAGAACAGCAGCTGTGCACATGCACTTATGATATTACTTAAAAACACACAGAGACATACAGAGAATATCTCCCTGGCTTGTTAACCGCTCTCATTGTAGTGGGGGGCAATTAAGGAGAATGCATTAGCACACACTGTGTGCTACTGGGTTCCTCATGGATCTCTAGTGCATTGAGACATGTGAATTTGTCAGCAAGGAACAAACGGCAAACTTTCACAGCTGTAGAAGCCAGGCTTCCCAGTAGATGCTGAAGCACGCAAACTGTCCTCTAGATCTCCTTCAGATAGCAGTGACTAAAAATTACGTGAATTATGTACTACTTTATTTATTTCATTCTGTTCAATATGTACTGCGGTTGCTGCCACTTGCTTCACACTGAACACAAAACAGATGAAGGTAGTTCATACCTTATGAAAATTCCTATTGTACTGTTTAGCTTATAAGGGGTACATCAGGCTTCCTCCACAACAACACTGGTGGTAAAAATATTCCCTAGACAATTATAATTGTCCCATGTAATTAATAGAATTTAAAGTTCAAGAGATGAAAAAGGCCACTGATAGGTTACTGCTGAAAAGCAGGGCTCTCCAGCCAGCAATTTCTTTTAGTGTTTTGAGTGTTAATTGACATATGGTACCGTATTACTCTTCCAGTGGCCCAAACCACATGCAGGCATACGTAAGTTAACAAAGCCTCTGACACTAAAGTCTTTTAAGGCCTCATACAGCCCCAGGTGTTCCTCTTCTTGCTCTGTCTAGCTGGCAGTTCTTTAGCATTATCAGCATTTGTAGTTTGGTGAATGAAGGCTGGTGCAGCACGTCCATAGTAAACAACATACAGTTGGCCCTCTATATCCATGGATTCTGTATCCACAGATTCAACCAACCATGGCCTGAAAATATTTTTAAAAAATCCAAAAAGCAAACTTTGATTTTGCCATTTTATACAAAGGGCACAATTCTACTACACCATACTACACAATGGGACTTGAGCATCCATGGATTTTTGTATCCATGGGAGGTCCTGGAACTAAAGCCTAGCAGATTCCAAAGGCTCACTGTAATAAACAAAACTGTTAGCAGTGTGTGTTTGCAAAGCAAACAGCAGCTGCCTCCAGAACCCTTTCCTGAGCATGAATGAAGAGCAAAAGAGAGAATAAAGGGAAAAGCAGATAAGCCCCACCAGCTCCTTTCGGTATGTTAAAGAAGATAGACCTATACATTTGGCCACCAAAGTGGAAATCAGAAGAAAAGTGGAGGCCAATAAAACAAAAAGTCATCCCTGGATACATTTTGGAAGAAGTGGTTGCTAAAAGATTCAAAATGTTCCTCTGTATTTATGCAAGGTTTATCTGACCTGATTCTTTCATTTTACATGTACATTTTGTCAGTTCTGAATAAAAAGCTTGCTGAATCCTGCTGAAGTGCTCTTTTTTCTGTGGTGTAGGAACCTGTCCCTCTGGTGTCCATGTTATTTCTGCCTCTAGGACCAAATTTTCTGTTAAAGTAATATCCAGGAACACATCTACTTTGTTAACTGATGTATACCTGTATTGCAAAAGAAGTCAAAATACCTGGAAGAGGGGCCACTACTATGCTCAAGTTGGAAAAAAAGGCTTTCAACACCAAATCTGGCAAATGATTTGTCATATATTAGCATAAGCTGTTCATTGAGTCAGTGTCACAAGGGAAATTTAATTGACATACACGTATACATTCATATCATTTTGTTCCTGATCATGACCGTGCTTGGTGCCCTGAAGGAAGTCAGAATTAGAATTAAATTCCAGTATCTCATGAAGAGACTGACTATCCTTTTGTCATCTCAATGTACAGTGAATGTATTGGTTACTGCATTTAAATCTGCCCTGAATGC
The DNA here is from genome assembly GCA_948472985.1 of Iguana delicatissima. Classification (NCBI taxonomy): domain Eukaryota; kingdom Metazoa; phylum Chordata; class Lepidosauria; order Squamata; family Iguanidae; genus Iguana; species Iguana delicatissima. The sequence continues at coordinate 13,757 of CAOKZL010003581.1, forward strand.
AGCATGCTTCTTTGCATATACAACTATCCCAAAGGGTCTCTTCCATGATTTGACACATTGCTCTTCTGAACATTTATTTGTTATTAACTTATTTATATCCAAGACTATCTTATCCACAGTCTTCTTTAACTTCTTTGTTTTCCCCATTCTAATATCTCCATTCTAATATTGTAGTAGAAAGTTATGATAGCCATGTTTAAGTATTTGAAAGGATGTCATGTCGAGGAGGAAGTGGACTTGTTTTCTGCTGCCCCAGAGACCAGCACAAGGAGCAATGGATTCAAGCTGCAGGAAAGGAGATTCCACCTGAACCTCAGGAAGAACTTCCTGATGGTCAGAGCTGTCTGGCAGTGGAATGTGCTGCCTCAGAGTGTGGTAGAGTCTCCTTCTTTGGAGGTTTTTAAGCAGATGGTGGATGGCCATCTGTTGGGAATGCTATTGTGTGTGTTCCTGCATAGCAGGGGGTTGGACTAGATGGCCCCTGGGGTCTCTTCCAACTCTAGGATTCTATGATGTACACCCTCACAAAAAAGGTCCACATAGTAATTCCACTAAATTCTATGTGGCTTTGTCATTGTTCCGTGCCTTTAAGTCATTTCCAAGTTATGGTGACCCTATGGCAAACCTATCACAGAGTTTTCTGGGGACTGAGAATGTGTGATGCACCCAAGATCATCCAGTGGGTTTCCATGGCCAAGTAGAGAACTGAACCCTGGTCTCCAGAGTCATAGTCCAATGCTCAAATCACTACACCATTGCCAGACAAATTGTTAGAGAACTGTAGCCTCAGTTTCATTTTCTCCAAGTTGAGCAGTTAAAATCTTTAAATCTCTGCTCACATAATTTCTCCACTCGTTTGGTTATTTTGGTTTCAAACATGATCTCATCACTTCTTTCTACAAGGTTATAAATTCATCAGAAAACTCCAAAAATGTAAGTTCTTTAAGCCAACAACTCAGAGACGCTCACAGTCATCTTGAGATCAACGAGCCCTTCATACTTGCTGTGCTCCTTGGTGCACCTGTCGCTCACCTGCTTTGAATGATGTACAGATGATGCTAGAGTGGTGTAGCATCTACACACTTCATAATTCAGAGCTTGGCCACATTATGTTTTGGGACTATAATTCATAGCCACTAACCATACTAACTGGTGAATTCTGGGAGCTGTAGTCCCAATATTTTTCAGAGTTCTGATTCTAGCTACCACTAGTGGCTAGTTGAGAGATTTTAAGATGAGGATACGCCATACAGATGAAACAATGAAGATAGTTGCCGATATACTACATTGGCTACTTTGTTATCAATATAAGCAACACCTCCTGACCTGACCTCACCAAGCCCATTGTAACAGCCAGCAGCCTCATGGAGTGAAGAAGGTCTGTTCAGCAGCCACACTGCAGTGCAAGAGGAATGAAGTTTCCAGCCCCCTCCTACCAGCGAGCAAGGCTGCAACAAGTCAGAAGCAATTCCTCCTCACCACCTCGCTCCCTGGTGGGAGGGGCCTGGAAACATCAACCTCCTTGTTGGCTGTTAAGGTTGATTGGAGCAGAGCATTTAAAATAGTGCCACAATTGTGACTATGTTTTCTACCTGAATACGGAGCAGTTACAGCTCTGTAAGTCTAGGTTATGAATCTGTAACTGCAATACAGAATACTAGACAGGATACTTATCTCCTACAATTGAGACGGGGAATCTGGAGCCCATAAAATCTTTTGGCCCACAAGGCACACCCAACATGTACCATGGAAAGAGACTGTAGAAGCTATAGTCCAAAACAGTACTGCTCAAAGTAGTGATCCAGAGACTGCTGCCAGTCTGTGGCAAGTTTCCAACAAAGGAAACAACAGTGGTTGACAATAGGCAGAAATATGGTGCTGGTCCCTGGCACAGTGAGAACGAAGAAGTTGCCAGTTTGCTAAATCAGATATCTTGAAGAAGCAGTGGTCTAAAACATCTAGAAGGCCATAAGATCCCCTCGCCTGTTCCTAAGGTATGGTATAACAAATCACTTCCAATTCTTTACAGTTTCAGACAGTATAATGTTGATGGCAGATAATGCCTCAATCCAAGCCAGGTTTGTTATAATGACCTGGCCTGAGTGCAGATAGTTCACTTCAGGTTTTCTATTAAAAGACTGGGAAGGTTAGAACAGTTAGAACTGTAGTTTTGGACTGGGAAGTTACCACAGAACAATAAAGCCTGCATCTTTAAAGCATCTAATGAGTCTGCATTATTACTTTGAAGAACTCCAGGCCTCTAAACACAACAGAAGGGACTGTAATATTAAAAACAATGAGCAAGGGAAAAAAACAGGAACTTCTGAGGCAAGATGTAAATAGAAAGCATATCTAGATCTACTTCAGATCTACATCTGGATCTAGTGGTAGATCTGGCAATGAATATGCAACAGATCAGCATCAATTTCTATCTCCTGATAGTTTAAGAATAGCAGCAAAACCAAGTCTCCTCCCTCATTGCCTGACATTATTGTCCCCAAATGAAGAAAGCTTTCAGTAATCAGCCGTGGATTTTTGGGTGGAAGGACTGTGAGCTCAATTCAGTTCTCATATTCAAAATGAACTCCTATGCTTAGAATTCTTTAACTGGGGGTGTCTGTCTTTTTCACCAGGCCATGGTTAGTTGGCGTTAGAGTTCCAGTAAAAAATACATATACAAAAAGTACATCCTTCAAATTTCCAATCTACTCATCCCTGATTAAAGTTACATATTCCAGGAAGTAATATTAGGTGTAAGGCTACCAAAGAACACTAACCCCACTCCATCTTTATATATGGCTTAATATTAGTATTCTACCCAGGTCTGCAGGTAAATACACAAAAACATTAATATATATTATTGAACATGCACTAAAATATGGTACGAGGCACAAGTGTGCAGGGGGGAAATCTGACTAATAAGAAAATCACTTAGTTATATTAAATGTGCTTTGGGGACAAACCTTTGAGAGCTTTCAGTGAGACAGGCTGCATTTCTCTTGCTGAACACAGACAAAGAAGAAAAATGCAACCACAAGACAGGTTTCAAGCAGCTCCTCAAGTTGTTATTTTGACAACTTCTATTTCCAAACAAAGCAAATAAAAATAACAAAATAAGATTATAATAAAGAAGAGAAGTGCATGAAAAGAACCAAAAGTCCCCAAGGCATATGTGTTTGCTATTTAAAATAATCATATGCAACAAGCTGTTGTTGAAAACAATTCTACTGGTATATGGTGATATTTCCCAGAGGGCACGGAGGCATTCCCCAAAGGAACTTTAAAATCTAAACTTTAAGGGTGTGGATGCAGGGAACAAAGGCAAAGGAGAAAGGCAAAGGGAGAGTCCAGTGTAATATAATAGAAAAACATGATTGAATACCAGTAGATGTGCTTAGGAGTCATTAAACCCCATTCAGAATGATGCCCGTAGAGATTAAATACAAGAAACCCACTGAGGGAACTCTTTAATCATCACTCAGTGTTACAGACTTTATATCACTTGCTGTGTTAATACTGTAACCTGGCAAGCAATAACACATCCACCATTCTCAGTGGAAACAGTAAGGTGTGCAGGAACAGAATTGCTAAAGGGGATGAAGCTTCAGTTAACTCACAACTCTGCCAGGCTGCTGATTTATTCTGCTGGTTAGCATGGAGCTCAGGCAGCTCTAGGTTCAGAACCACTTTTGTTCCTACCTTTCTCAGCAGCCATGCCTGCAAATAGAGCACTCAAGGTCAGGCAGAAAATATGCTGCTTTCCTTTTCCTATGAAAACTCAGTAAAACCTGAAGCAACATTATGAGATCTAACCTCATAAATGAGGGCTGCTTGTTGTCGTTCCATGCCTTCAAGTTGCTTCCAACTTATGGCAACTCTAAAGTGAAACTATTTTGAGGTTTTCTGGGATTGAAAGTGTGTAACGCACCCAAGGTCACCCAATGCATTTCTATGGCCCAGCAGGAAATTTGAACCTTGGTCTCCAGCATTGTAGTCCAATGTTCAAACCACTACACCATGCTGGCTCTACTACTGGGGAAATGCACTGTGGGAGGATATGAGAGAGGACCTTCTCTGCTATGGCATCCTGGTTGTTGACTGCTCTTCCCTTGGAGGCCCAACTGACAGCAACACAGGTGTCATTCTAGCACCAAAAAAAAAAAAAAAAAATTGGATTTTGTTAAAGCCTTTGGGACCTAATTGATTTCACCCATATGTATGTTTTTCAGTATCTTAAATTGTTTTGGCTGGCTTTAAAACTGTCTTGTTTTCTTTGTTAACATGTTTGATATGCTTTCAGTCTGTTTAAATTATTTTTACTGTTTTAAATTGGCTAAATTGATTTTATTTCATGACACTCTGAGATACTATAATAAAGAGGCTGAAACAAACAAACAAATAAATAAATAAGAAAGATTTATGGACCCATGTCCTATAGGCTTCTGTTGTTACCTTATACAGGTATACCCCAGGTAGCAGATGTCTTTCCAGACATTGTTTCTTTAACTGAAGAAATAATACCAGAGGAAGAAACAACATGGAAAGAAACAGAAATAGGTTCTTATACTGATGTGATTTAAACCCTTGAATATGTATGGTTCTAAACTGCTCAGAGAGACTATTTGAGCAAAGGAAGTTCAACATCATAGAAGTTACCCTCCACTACATAAAGACTCTAAGACAAGATGATGATGATGAAGCAACTTTAGGAGGGGGACCGAGCTCATTCCTGCTCTCCTGATCATTCCAATATATGCATGTATTCTCTGTTCAAATATTAAATGCTTGCTTTTATATTCTTCTAGTTATACCAGACCAGCTTGGTCTGGACATGACATTAAACTATGTCTTGGGATCTCAACTTTCCTCCCTTACTCAGATGTAGCCAAAGCCTGGAAAAGTAACTTTTTGCTCTGCAATTCCAGAAACTAATTAATCAGAATATCTAGTAACCATGCTGGCTGGAGAATTCTGGGCGATGTGAAAAAAGTAACTCTTCTAACCTCTGACCATTCCTCTGAGGAGATGGAAAGATTTTGCTTGTATTGTACCCTGAAAAGCCATTGCTAGTACTGCATTACTGTGATTAAGAAGTGAAGCCAGAAGCACAAAACATGACTTGGAGTTAGCTTGTTTCCCAAGCTAACCAGCATATGTTTGGGTTCAAATAGAGTAATAAACCACAGGTAGCTAAAAATTGACATGAAGGCTTCCAGTTTCTTTGTAGATATAATGAGGAAGAAAGGTAAAAGGCAGGAACGTACATGAGACCAACGCCTGTTGACACAACACTAAACCACAGTTTAGCAATATGTCAGAAATAAGGCCATTTTGAAATTATATTGTCCACCTGTCTATAGTTGGTATTTCTATGTGTGTACCACTGAGTCTCTGAAGCAATAAACATACTACACTTGAACTTGGCAAGGCAAAAAGAAAGATGTGGAATAGTCCAGACTATTGACTCTATGATTGAGTGGCTTAGCTTAGCTTTTTAAAATGTTCCGTCAAGAAACAAGGCTACAAAACACAAATCATTCTTGTATGTTTGACTGCAAGATGCACAAACATCACAGGTGACTTTGGCTCAAACCACTTCCATTTCTGTTTCTTAGAACACTTGTATTCACCTCCCTTCCTTCCCCACATTGCAGCTGTGCAACAGGTTGTCACATTAAATGGTTCAGAGGGGAGTTTAAGCACAGTTTACATTAAGGACTCTGTTTTTTCATTGCAAAACTAGAGTAATGCATAATGAGAGGGATAACAAACGCAGCTCAAAATGTAACACAGTTGCTAAGCCACTTGTAAACAAGGCTGAAGGGAAAAAAATATTTTGGAATGGAAATAGAAATGAGTAAAAAAAGAAGGGAAAAAGCTGGCCTATTTACAAAGGAGAGTACTCCATGTTCCCTATGGAAATAAGCAAGGGCTTCAACCTCTGATCTAGAATTAAGAGATGTTTGGCAGCCTCCAGTTTCTATCACACAGAAGAAAAAGTCATTTTTAAAATGCCAATTTCAGTTTTAAAAATAAACAAATAAAACCTTCCCAGCTTTAAATTTTACTTCAGTCATACCTGATGCCTGGTCCCATCTGAGTCCCCTGTTCTTTCAGTAGAGCTGAGGAATTATGTGAACAAATGTGAAATCGTTCGCAGATCTGTTAAATGAAGGAGTACTTCCACATACATCTGCATGCACTTGTTCTCCCTTCTGGGCCTCAACAGAAAAAAAACACACCTTGTCTTTTATGTCCAAAGTCTCAAACTGCTTTTACATTTCACTGCCTCTAAGAAATGCCTCACAGACTATTTGACACCCTCAACTACTTTCCTTTAAATATGGTTTTCACTTAGAGAACTGCCCCTCACCAGGCAGCAGCAGGAGCTGCATAATAAAGACCTCCTAAACAAACACAAAAGGGAGGTATTAACATTCTCCCATGATTTCCAAGACTATCATAATCTAACATCCCTAAGGGACTGTGGTAGGCCACAGAAGGCTTTGGGCTAAATCTCATTGTTAATTAGCCGGCATCAACACTTATGCAAGCAACACTGATTCAGTGGGTCTACTCTAGTTGCTCTAATAATTGGATTTCGTCTTTCTCCTCTTTAAAGTATCAGCAGCAGGAAACAGGTATACAGTTGCAGGCGGCTGCTCCTGCTATCTAATCCAGGGACAAATAAGAGAAGGAAAGCTTGACATCCTTTTGGTGAAATTCCCAAGTACAGTCCAATGGTGAGACTGGAGCTTCCACTGCAGTTTCAGACTAACTGCAGTTCAGCTTTGCATGCAGTGGTTTGATGTCTCTCTCAGTGTGCCTAGTTCATGTGCCAGTTGCATGATAGGTCACTGAATACCTACAATCAGAGTTATGCAACCAACACAGGTGCTCACAGTCAGATTGTTTCAAAAACAGAAACAGTCACTTCAAATTGAGGACCAGGAAACATTTTTTTCAAAAAGCAAAACACAAAATGACCTGAAGCACAAAAAAAGAAAAACAAAAACAGGGAGGTGGGGGACCAGAACTCCGGCACTCCTTCGGATTGGAATGGTTATGCATTATACTTACTGTGTGTTCTTAAAGTCATTATAATGTTAGGCAGGCATCCAGGGCAGCTGTCAGAAATGTGCTGTGAAGTGCTACGTAACTGCACAATTCATGAATCTGGCCCATTTACCAAACGTACAGGCTGAAAGTGCATAAAACAGCTGGAGCAAGTCCAGAGGAGGGTGACCAAAATGGTGAGAGACCTGGAAGGCATGCCCTATGAGGACAGACTTAGAGAGCTGGGTATGTTTAGTATGAAGAAGAGAAGGTTAAGAGGCGACATGATAGCCATGTTTAAATATTTGAAGGGATACCATGTAGAGGAAGGAGAGGGCTTGTTTTCTGCTGCTCCAGAGACCAGGACAAGGAGCAATGGATTCAAGCTGCAGGAAAGGAGATTCCACGTGAACCTCAGGAATAACTTCCTGACAGTCAGGGCTGTCCGGCAGTGGAATATGCTGCCTCGGAGTGTAGTGGAGTCTCCTTCCTTGGAAGTTTTTAAGCAGAGGCTAGATGGCCATCTGTCGGGAGTGCTTTGAGGGTGTTCCTGCATAGCAGGGGGTTGGACTGGATGGCCCGTGTGGTCTCTTCCAACTCTACATTTCTATGATTCTATGAAAAAAATTTTGTGTAAAGGGATTTTTGTGGATGTTTCTTTTTTAAAGTGAAGGATTTTAAAAAAAACACCAACCACAATTATCCACCCACAGCAAAAGAGAATCTTGCTGCCAATTTTCCATACCTGTAACTTATATGTGTGCGACTCACACTGGCCCACCATCATTTCCCCTCAAATAATCCAGTCAAAGAGACAGCTCAAGATATTTGGTCACCTGAGGCAGAGCAGCAAGTAGTGCCTCCTGCCCACCCAAGTCAGTCTACGTAGTGCCAGAACCTGTCAAGTTATGTTGGCACAAGAGGGAAAGAATTCCTCAAGTGCCTCTGGCAGTACAAACACAGGAATAACAAATTCAAACACTACCAATTGGTCACTCTTTCATGACACCCCAAATGGGTAGCTTGAAGCAGCAGGTTCCCTTTGCCTCATGGCAAGGCTGGCCCTGAATCCACTATACTGACTCTAGCTCATCTGTACAGCTGATACCTAAGATGGTGGAAGTGGTTGTCTGGCACATCTCATGATAGGACCAGGTGCCAGGAAAAGGTACCACATATACATGTCCTAACAAAGAGAAAGAAGCATTCGCACAAGCAGAAATTACATGCATGTTTCCTTAGCCTGGGCTATGCTGGAACCATGGCTAGGTGCATATTATCCCAGCCAAATTTTGTTCAATAGTATTGATCACCTGAGAAAGGCCAAATGGTCAGGGTGGAGAAAGACTATCAGCACTTCCCCATGATTACTCCTATTAAAAACAATTTGACAATCATGTAAAGCTCAGGCTTCTGCATTGATTTATGTTGTTGTTATGTGCCTTCAAGACACTTGCAACTAATGGCAACTCTGTCAAAAGTTTTTTTGGCAAGATTTATTCAGAGGAAGTTCACTATTTCCTTCCTCTGAGGCAGTAAAAGTGTGACTTCTCCAGTAGGTTTCCATGACTGTGCGGGGATTTGAACCTAAGTTCTTCAGAGTCTTAGTCCAACACTGTAACTGCTAGCTGATGCTGAGTCTCAATTATACACACACACACACACAATCTCTATTCAGGAGTTCCTAGCCTGTGTTGTTTACATTCATGAGGACTATAAACACTAGGCCCACTCCCCTCACTGTAGCTTAGTTCCTACAAAACAACAACGTCTGAAGGTTAGAGCCCCTTCTATTTGTGGAAGTTCTCCTTGTGAGCAAAATCTTGGGGAAACCTGGGTTCTTGTTCATGCAGTGAACAAACCAGTAATGGAAGTGGTGGGACTACCGCATTCAATAACACGGTTTGGGAACTCTTGAATAGGATTACATACACATTTGTATGCAAGTTCCTCATAATAGACTGGAAACAAATTCCCTTGGAGGACATTTGAGAAACAGTCATATACTCCCATTGTGCTCTTTCGGTGTGAAAAAGATGACAGTCATCAACCATTTTCTGCCTGTTTGTAGCACATGTTTTAAAATGCAAGTCAAGAGGGGTAGTGTCAGAATCAAGGCCACTCCACAAATCAAATCTAGTTTTCAGCTAGCAGCTGGTTTTTTTTAAACAAAACCTGCGGTAAGTGAAAAGGGCTCTTGAAAGAACACATGCTTGCAGATGATTTTATATACATTACCTGACTTTTTATTTGCGCAACCTCAAGTTTCATTTGATAAGACAAATCCTACTGTATAGTTCCTAGCAGTCCATATGTGGAGGATTGAATTGACAAAAATGGAACATTGCAGAGAAAGTTATCTAAAATACAGAACTGTTTCCAACTTGAATTTGATGACTGAGTCCTGCAGATTTATAGAAATGCCATATTACAACAATGATGTGCCAAGAATTTCTAGTCAGGGCATGAAAATGATTCATCAAAATAGTTTTGTAGCTGTAATACATTAAAGTTTTCACTGATTAATTCCAAATGCATTGTTTTAGTAGTTATATCACCAGTGATGTTAATAGTTTGGTACAACAAAATCCCAAATCCTGAAAACAGTGATGCCTTTAGTTGGCCCAATAAAGCTATCATTGTTCTGTGGGGTTTGGGTTTTATTGTTTTTTACTGCATGGCCAGCACAGCTACAGTTGTGTAATTAGTAGTTAGTAGTTAGTTAATGGTTGTGTAATTAATTTATCATTTAGGGCAGTGGTTCTCAACCTGTGGGTCCCCAGATGTTCATGGACTTCAGCTCCCAGAAGGCCCAGCCACTATGGTCAATGCTCAGGGCTTCTGGGAGCTGAAGTTCACAAACATCTGGGGTCCCACAGGTTGAGAACCACTGATTTAGGGGATACTCTAGGGCAGTGGTTCTCAACCTGTGGGTCCCCAGATGTTCGTGGACTTCAGCTCCCAGAAGCCCTGAGCATTGACCATAGTGGCCATAGAAGCCCCTTCTGGGAGCTGAAGTCCACGAACATCTGGGGACCCACAGGTTGAGAACCACTGCTCTAGGGGCTTTGGTGGCCATTTTTAGTAACTTTAAATTATTTTCTTGAAAACTTAATGGAATGTATTACTAATTAGTGACATCAGCAACTAATTCTAACATTTAGAAACCCAAATAGCGTTAACATAATAAACTTTAAATTGACATCAGTGTAGTACAACTAATGCATCTAAACTTTGCTCTGGGTTCCAGCTACTTATGTGTGCCAGAATGCTGGTATGGCATGTAGTGACAAGCAATATGAATTAGAGATTCTCCAGTACAAAATCCACCTCAACTGTAAGCTCCTACAGGGACTTTATGCAAGCCAGTACGCTCCCAGTCTCAAGTCCTCAGCTACAGCATGGAGCTAATAGCACCAAGCTGCTTTGTTAGAAGACATGAGATGCTATGAATTAATACTCATGATAAATTCCGTATGTTTATTGAAATACCCAAGGGAGAGCCCAAATTACCCAAGGTCTAGGAAGAGTGAAGAGCTCCAGTTTGCATTTGAGTACTATCAAACTGTTACCTCCTCTTAGTTTCAGTGTGGACATATCTTTAGAAAGCATATTGCCTAAGACTCAAGGGTTAAAGATTTATTGATTGCATTAAAAATAAAAGCACTCCTGTTTATGGAAGCAAGAGTGATGTAATTGCTAACCAGTAAGGGTTGACATTTAGGAATGTTCCTCAATGGTAATCCAAAAGACAATAGTTTGGAAGCATCCTTGCTTTAACAGCAAAAGAGAGGCTGATTGGTTTTGGCTCCCCTAGGCTTTAAATGTTCTCAGAATAAAGGTTCAACAGACTACTTATGGGTGCCAGTCTGAATGAATAAAATACCAGTTATGCAGTTTCACAGTGGCCGAGGCTTTGCTCTCAGAGTGGTTGGGAAAACACATTATTCAGTCAAGGATAAGCTACAGAGCCTTTACACACCTCCCATCAGATCACAGCAGAACATCAGTGCCAAGGCTGAGATTTTCAGCGGAGCTTAAGGGAATTATTCTAGTCTCACAGAATTTCTTACGCTTGAGCTCTTTATCCTTGCTCCTTTTCTCCCTCCACACCTCAAGAAATGCTCTCCCTTGGCTGGCATTCTTTCTTTTCATTGTTGCTTTCATTCAGACCCTATGCCTACACTAAAAATAACATTGTAATGTGACAACAACTTACCCCCCAAAATCAGGAAATGAAGGCTGCAAACTCCTATTTTTGTTTGTGGTTTTCATTGCCATATGCTTTCAAACATATGTATACTCACAATAGACCTCCTCTGGTGTTACTCATCAAGTTTGCCCAAACAACAGAGCACGGTTGTACCCAGCCCCACCTACTTCCCTGTCACAGGTCCTTTTTGCACGGCAGTTTGCAAGCGAAAGGGCTCCTTGAGCGTTGCATAAATGTGAGGAGCGGTCTGCATGGCACACTCCTCAAGGCCTTCATGTGCAGTGAACACACATTATTTTATTTTCAACTTTTAGCCGAAAATGACTCGCACTTGCGCAATGCTCATGGGCCTGGGCCGCACTCACCAGCCGTGAGGAGCCTCTGGAGCCAGGCCAGTCGTGCATCCTCTCCTCAATGCAGCCTCCAACTCCCAGGCTGCATTACGGGAGGAAGGGGTGGGGCGCGGGTGGGGCTCTCACACAAGTGGGAAAGAGCTGCGGAGCTGAAGCAGGAGGCTTGCGAGAGCCCTCCTGCCCAGGCTTCTCACGTGAGGACCCCACCCCAGCAGCATTAAAAGGTAAGGTGCGAAAAGGGCCACAGATTGAAAGCAACATGTCTGAAGATAAGTTCCCTTTCGTGGGAAGGGCCAGAATACCCTTAAAAGCACCAGATTCCATCTGATCTTGGAAGCTAAACAAATAGGTTCAGCCGTAGTTAGCACTTGAATAGAAGACCATTAATGAATACCGGGTGCTGTAAGCTATATATTTCAGTGGAAGGAACTGGCAAAACCACCTCTGAGTATCCTTTGGTTAGGAAAATTCCGATGAAATTCATGGGGTCACCATAAGTTGAAAGGTGATCTGAAGGTACATACACACACAAGAACTCTAGAAAATCAAGGATCTTAACTTGTGTGAAATGACTTCTGGCAAACCGAAACTTCTCTTCATATGTGAGGACAATGACAATTCAGGAGAGTATTCAAGTAAGTATTCTCCCACTCCTATTTTCAGGAAAATGTGAATGATGCCTGAAAAGGGCTACTGTCATTTAGAGCTTTGGCAAGTTACTGTTTTAGACTACAGCTCCCAGCAGGCATGCTGACTGTGGGACTGTGGGAATGGCAGCCCAAAAATGAAATTTAATTTTTGCCAGGCATCACTATTTACATCCAGGTCAGAGGAGAGCACAGGTAAAGTAGGCACCTGTGTAAGAGCACAAAGAGAAAAAGTGGGAAGCCCATCAGTTGCTCACCTACCACTACTGAGGATGCAGCTGGTTACCACTCAGAATTACTTCCTTTCTTGGAATTAGAAACAAAATTGATCGAAATCAGGAACTCTGGGGCTTTACAAACTGCTGCTGGTTTCCTAATGGGTGTGTGCAGGAGGGAACATAAATACTCCTGCAACTGAGTCTGTTACATCCTTCCTGTTGCTTGCTGGCCACAATCCAACGTGGTATGTCTTACTTACAGAGGTTTGAACAGCGTGGACCCCATGTGTTTTCTGAAGCATCTTTGCTCAAAGGTCTTTGCCACTTGAGGTTTTGGCATAGTTCTTGCTCATGTTAAGTTAGTGTTGATCCTTCACCCCAAGCTCTTTCACTTCCCCTATAGAGACCTGTCTAGCCACTCTGACTATGGGTAGCTTGCAAAATATGTGAGATGGTTAAAATGTTATTTTTGATACTAAGCATATATTCATCTTGTTTGGTTTTTACTTGTGCTTCAGGTTTTCCTCTATGCATTTATGGCTTTACTTCATTCTCATTTTACTGTGAGACACTTTGAGGTATATTAATGTAAAAAGGCAATTGAGACATTTTAAGCATTTTAAAAAAATAAAGGCTGGGGGGTGGTTTGGCATTTCCCCCTTTCTATAGTTTCAGCATGGTGTAGTGATTTGAGCATTGGACTATGACCCTGGAGACCAGGATTCAACTCCCTGCTTGGCCATGGAACCGTGGGCAGCTCACACACACTCAGCCCCAGAAAACCCCATGATAGGGTTACCTTTGGGTTGCCATAAATTGAAAACTATTTGAAGACACACACCAACAACAATAGTTCCTCAACATTTGGGCCAGCTTTCTTTTGGAATAGGGCATGTGTCGATAACCAGAGCAGAAAACTACCTGCTATGGCTATAGAAGACTGCGTGATGCCTTACAGATCCCAGGCAAAATAAATTTAGATTTTCTTCTCTGCTATGATGATTGTCAGACTTTCCTTGTTGCCAGCATCTGCCAAGGCCTTTCTTATACCAACAGTTGACAGGAGATGACAGTCAAACGCAATCTTTATTTTATGGTCAATAACCAGCATTTATGAGATTGTAACAGAGGGCACTTACGCAACATCAGTTACAGCAGGGTTTTTGTATATTTCAGTCCTCCTCACCCCCACTGTATATGAGTATATGAAGCTGCCCATACTGGCAACAGATCTCTAAGAATTAAGCGGAACTATTTTTAAGGTGCCCAGATTTCAGGGTCTGGCACCTCTTCTTTACTCTGCAGTGTGAAGAGGAGGAATCTCAGGGTGAGAACACTACCTTCAAAAATTTCTGAATGTGTCTTTTCTTCATGTTTATACAAATGGCATACTCTGTGTAACTATGGTTAATGCTTAAAGCCTCATACTTAATGCCATCATCCACTCCTGCTCATATAACACCACCACTACTCATGCTCAAGCAAAATGGGTTGTCTTAGGTTTTGGTCCTGAAATCTCAGGCCCTGAGATATTCCCAAGCTTAGCCACCCTACGTCTTTCCCAGAAACCAAGATCTGGAGATGCTAGGGCCTTCAGTGTGGAAACTATGGGTTTTTCTATTGATCTATTACTATTCCCTTTTCTTTCCACATTAGTCTGCTAATGTTTAAAACAAAATAATTGATCCAAATTTCCACATAAAATGAACCTATAAATAATTGTAATGTATTCTAATATCTTACAATTGTCTCCAGTCCCAAACATACCAGACTGTGAACTGTACTATTACTATCTTCATGGGTAGGTCAAAAAGTGCAAAACCACATGCTCTCTTACATCTGATTGTCAGTAGCTATAGTATAAACAATATGGAAGAGTCCAGTAGCAATTAGCATCTTCAATGGAAATCTAAACGTGAGCTATTTAGCCATCTCAGAAAGAATTAAATCAAAGACAAAAAGAAAATTAAAACGCATTCCCCAGCAAGCCCATCTCAAGTTCAGAATGATCTTCTCTTTAGAAGGCAGTATTAGACAAGACCACTGTGGTTTTTTTTAAAGTAAGCTTAAAGTGGAATCTTTTCCAAAAATAAACAAAGAATAGCTATTCCATTGTGCTAATGGATATATAACAGCTATTTCATAGCTCTAAATTATGCTTCAGAAGAAGGAAGACCTACACAAATATCAAGCAAACATTATGTTCCAAAATAGTACTAAAGCAATAATTATCTTCCTGCTTCTTCCTCCTACATAGAGTAACATCCATGTTCTGCTTGGAAATTTACCTGGCCTTGCTGGATTGATGTTAATGATTTCATTTATGATTTCAATGAAACCAAAGTCTAAGGGATCACAATTAAAAATCTTCAAAATTTGTTTCACACCACGTTCCATGCAAAATGAGTCCATACTACCATTTTCCTTGGCCCCAAAGAGTCACATTTTGTCAACTGGCACAGAAAATTTTGGGATTCCAGATTAAGTGTAAATATAAAGTTTGGACTGGCTCAGACTATGCAGTGGCTCAGTAATCCTGCTAGTGTTGCCAAGAGAAAACCTTCCCCTATTTGCTACACAGTTCAAATGGTTCTCATTTGGTCCTCTTTCTCTCATTTTGGGGACCTCTGTCCCTGAGAGAAACAAACATTCAGAAATGTTATCTGGAAATCCTTGGTAATTACATAAAACCTCAGTATCAGTCGTAGGAGAATCTGCAGTACACAATGGCAGATAGATGAACAGAACTGTCTCCTACAGTTAAAAAAGAACAGATAGGACCTGCTATAAAATGCTGCACTTTGAAACTTTCCTGTTCAAAATTCTAGCCGTCCCAGCCATTGTCTATGATCCTCCATTCCACTTCATCTGACTCACCTGATTTCTCAGCCTGGCTCCAAAAGACAGCATGCTGTGCCCATTGATGAAGCTCAGTACCCAGTAGGTTGTCTGGGAGAAAAGATTCCCTCTTAGAGATTTTCCCCATTTTTGTACTTCTGCAAATCTTGAGGATTTTTGCAAATACCTCCCTTTTGATTTAATAGTGCCATTTTATCCACATAATGACAGGCACTTAGAGAAGTAATTTTATGTTTGTGTATGTGCATTTGCAACTTTTCAGTTTTAGCCAGTCACATGCATCATATAAAAAAAAAGTTCCCCACCCCTCAAAACCATGAGACTGGGAACTCAAAGAACTAAAACTATTATTGCAATAGCAATAATAACATGACATTTCCCACCAAAACCAAGCATCTAATGCAGAAGTTCGCATCTCTTCTGTGGTCGTTCGGATGCCTGCATGAAAGTCATTATGTAAGCCATCAAGGCAGTAGCTGCCTCTCATCACTCTTACTCAGCAACTGGTACTAACAGAGAAACTACTCCTGAAATCTGTAGGTTCCTGACAGCCTTTCTGATGAACCAACTTTGATGTACTGATTTCTTCATCTGCCTAATCTTCCTTTTTAACCTAGCTAAGCCAATGACCATCATCACCTCATTTTGTATCAGCAAATTACATACAATTAACTGTGAATAGTCAGCCATCCACATTTTAAGTTTGACTTTCAAGCATTTGATTCTTTGAGTTTCTTCAACTCCTGCCCCCCCCCCACCTCAGGTGCTTCTTTTCCAGGGGAAACCATCCATTTTGGTGGTTACAATCAGACTGCACAGCCCTTTAAAAACCTGCTTCTGGTCCTCCTCCACCAGACACTGCCTGGCCAGCTAAGGACAACCTACAGCCTGATTTTTCAGCACCACAAACTCATGTTCCCCCACATGCTCAAGGAAGGGGATGAATGAGAGGATGCCATACCAATCCACCCCTTTTCCTTTTCCTTTTCCTATCTCTGATGTGGTTTGGACCCTGGGTGCCAATTCTTCCCATCTTGCCTTGGCCCCCTTCTTACAAGATAGACACACACATTTTGGTATTTACAGTTTTTCCACTTTTACAGGGTACTGTGCCCTTAACCCTAGCAAATGTGGAAGGCCAACTGTATTGTATAAAGAAATAACTTCATTTTTGCAGGTCTTGCATCTTTGGCCAATCAATTTCCTCAGACGACCCAGAGTTCTATAAGGAAAATTGTGACAAACCTCTCCATCCACTTACTCCACATCTCAAGCTTATTAAGTATTTATATATAAACATTCAAAATGTGTTTCTCCAACAATAGGGGCTGGGAAAGAAATGGGGACAGAGCAGAACGCTAGAGCAGAGTGCATTGGATTTTAAGCAGAATTCTTTGATGACTTTGGTAAGGAGCCCATTTTAAAACACAGAAGATACAATGGGGTCACAGTCAGCCACACTGACAGAAAGATCAGAAGAGAAAAAGCAATGCTAAAAATTCTATTTATATTTTTAAATGAGAGACTGAATGTTACTTTCTGCTTTGAGATCATGTGGAAAAAACTGTGGAAGTGAAGAAATCTAGGATTGCTTTCAGATCCTGTTTCATGGCCTCACGTGCAAGGGTGTGGATCCCATTTCAAGAAAAATAAATAAAGATAACAGTGTAGTCAGTACAGAACTTAGCTGACCTTCACAAAATGTGATTGCCTCTAAAGCTATTCCATCACTACCATACATTCCACTAGCAATACTTTGTATGCTGCATATTAAGACAAGAGTAAGATTTAATTTGCTTATTAAACATTTATATAGAACAGGGAGGGGAATTATATAGCCTTCAGATGTTGCTGGATTGCAAGTCATACAGCACTCACCAAGAAAATGTCAAGGAATGATGGGAACTCTATTCAGCAACATCAGAGATCTATGTACCTTAAAAGGATGAGACCTGGTCTGACCTTGGAAGCTTAAACAGGGTCAGTTCTGGTTGCTACTTGGATGAGAGACCACCAGTGAATATCAGGTGCTACAGGCCATATTTCAGAGGAAGGAACTAGTAAAACCACCTCTGAGTATTCTTTGCCTAAGAAATACCTATGAAATTAATGAGTCACCATAAATTAACAGATGACATGAAGACACATACACACACATAATTTCCATCCCTAACCTAGAATATGCACAAAGTAAAACAAAGATGCTGGTGGTGACAAATGCAGACAGAGTGACCTATTAAGCTAAATGGAAGGACACCAGCATTGTCCCAGACATTCAAAGGTCACACTGTCAGAATATAGAGTTTCCAGTCAGCTACCTTAGCAGATAGGTGGGACTCTTAGAAGGGACTGCAATGTAGGAAGAGCCTGAAGCAATTAGAACTGAGTGGAAGTGGCTTTGAACTGTGGGCAGGACACTGTAAGGTACACTACCAGTAACCAGATGCACTTGATCATCCTTATGCAACGCCATCTTCCAATGACAAATAATATCCTTGTGGTGACAGTTTCCCCTTAGGGTCACCATAAGTCAGAAAGGATTTGAAAGCACACAACAACAACAACAAAACTGGAAACTTTGCTTTTGTCTTCTCCTTTTTAATCTACCTGTTGCTATTATTTATTTATTTAATATTTCCATTGGGACTGTTTTTGCTCTTATTATATTTCAGAACCTACTTGGTAGGTTCTGGAACTTTTTTCCTGGAGAGGATAGATTGGCCTTCTCTTTCCTATCCACAGGCAAAGAACAAGCTTTTCATATATTGCTTTTTAACGGCTTATTTATTTTTTTAAATCATTGTCAATGTTATAGATAATATAGTTACATTTTAAGGCTAATCTCTGGCTGTGGTCTGAATCTACTAGAGCAAGACTGCTTACAATAACATAATTTCCCTTAGTGCTGGCTTACCAAGCTAGGATGATTCAGTGGGTCTACATGATCAGGCAGGACACAAGAAAGGACTGAGGCCTCAAGAAGTATTAACTTTGTAAGGTGGGATGTCAATAAAACGAAGAAGAGGAGTGAGCAATTGAAGTGTTCTCTTAACGAAGACACAGGGGAAAACATGAAAGAAAATCCTGATAACTCAGACACGGGTCAGCTTCCAGGAGCTTTCTTGACCTTTCCCTTGATGGCCCTGTAAAGAAAGATAGCTGCATTTCTTTCTTTACAGGACAGGCCTGCCGATACAGGAAGAGATATGGCATCCACATCCTTTAAAGCCTTTTTTAAAAAAATTCATCAGAAAATCCATCAGTAGCAGGCAGCATTTCATCACACTTCATTGTCTAGCTTTGCATGCCATGTGCTTCTCAGGCACTCAAGAATCATGTCCCTCATTTCCCCCCAGACCTCCAGTTTCTAAAGAGTTTTATATTTTACAACAACAGAGAACAGAGCGGCCTTGCAAAAGTCTTCATAAGGGAGCGACGTTAACTGAGGCAACCACTGTGCCAGCTGCTAATTAAGTCAAGTGTAGCTCATGCCAAAGTCATTGTTCTGAATATGAACTAGCTTCAAAGCATCAAGACAAAAGATTCTGGCTGTATATAATCCACACAGCTGTATGCCTAGAACAAAGGCTAGGAGCCAGACAGCCCAAGGGAGTGCACAAAATGCTTGGTATACACAGCAAGCGGCACTGATTTTCTCTTCTGGTGATATTGCCTTGTTCTTCAATATCTGGAGCATCAATTTGGGGCATTTGATCACAGACCATCAGGATCCTATGGAAGGCATCTGCCACCAGAGGTGTGTAGCAAAAAACCCAAACAAACCCTGAAATGTACAGTACATTGAGTGTAGTGCTTTGGTTCCCATTCAAAGAGGCATACAGTTCTTACCAGAGGCGTCTCAGTTCACATCAAGAACTTTTTTTTTTTGTTCCTTCCACTGAAAAGTTGACAAAAACACAGATCAAGTGATCTCTCTTTTGCAACATGGCATGATTGCCCCAATGCTTCACCATGCCTCAGATCCTAATTTATGTGTCACGATTCCAAAATAAATAAAAAATAAATGTTAACATGGAACTTAGTACGCAACACAACCTCCGCACTATGCGTGCCAATAAGCAAGACAGATAAAGCCACCAATAAAATCTCTCTCTCTCTTTCTCTTTCTCTCTCACACACATACACACACACACAAAACAAAACAAAACAAAAACCAAGGAACCAAATGGCAGTTGTGCAAAGTCATCAATGTGCAGACTTCATCACCCTCAGAGCCTATGAGCAAGGAAGAGTCTATGACATAACCCTCAAAACCGGGGAGAGGTTGACTGCTTAAATGCTTGGTGTCTGGCAAGTGTATTAAAATGATTCCACACAAATCTCTCATTGGCTGTTATGAGGTCCTTAGACTTCTAATAAGAGAATTAAGACTAGATCACAAACTGTACTCCCCAGAGGCTTTCAGATGAGCCAAGCTCCTGTGTTTCTGATCTGGCATTACTGATCTAGGTATGTCTCTGGATTAGAAGGAGTTAAGCCCAAACTGGTGTGGTGTAGTAGTTTGAAGCACTGGACTACAACCCTAGAGACCAAAGGTTCAGCTCCGCACTTGGCCATGGAATCCACTGGGAGACCTTGGGTGCATCACACACTCTCAGCCAGAGAAAAACCTGTGATAAGTTTGCCTTAGGGTTACCACCAGTGAGAAACAATTTTGAAGGTAAACAACAACAACAACAACTCCCAAAGCAAGGATTCACACACAGAGATGCAAAAGGTTCTTCCTTTGAGAGGAGGGGATTCTGCTACATCTCTGCATTAGGAGTAACTGAGTATTCCAGTCATATCCAATAGACCTATCATAGCAGAATTGCCTGCCTGCACAGTAAAGGCAGATTGGAGAGAGACAAAACACTAGTATTATGCAAGAGCACAGTGGGGAACCTCCTTCATC
The DNA here is from genome assembly GCA_948472985.1 of Iguana delicatissima. Classification (NCBI taxonomy): domain Eukaryota; kingdom Metazoa; phylum Chordata; class Lepidosauria; order Squamata; family Iguanidae; genus Iguana; species Iguana delicatissima. Next base: position 34,018 of record CAOKZL010003581.1, read on the forward strand.
AGTGGTTATTTTGGTCTCATATTTTTATCAACCATGATCTCTTTCTGTAGATCAAACTGGACACATTTATGGTCTGAGAATGACTGGCATGGTAAAATCCTTTGAGCATTACCTCTGTGACCTGATTGCACCATGACTTGTCTACTGCATTTAAAGCCTTCTTTGTCTACAGCAGTGGGAAGGCATGCTTGGCCTTCATCAGCCCTTTCAGTATGAACCATGTTCTTATCCATCCAGCCTGTTCTCTGTGGCACCATGCACAATGAATGTCTTAAAGGAAAAAACAAATGTCTGCAGTATGTATAAAATGGAAGACAAAAGGCCTATTTTAAGCATAGGAGGCCTGGCATTTCAAAAGGATAGATCTCTGGTCTTTTGTACAGGCAATTTTCAGCCCACATTATACAAACTATGTCGTTATTCACTCAAATTCCCAAAGTGTAGCATTTTGTTTGTATAGCTAACAGCTGTGGAATGTTCTAGAAATTTTTGTAAAGCTGACTAGATACATTCTCAACTAGTCTGCGATACTTGAAAGAACAAAATAATTTTGTAATGTGCTCTCTGGTGAGTAAGACACATATATGGTTTAGTGGCTTGAGGGTTGGACTCTGGGAGATCAGGGTTTGAATCCCCATTCAGCCATGAAAACCCACTGGGTAATCTTGGGCAATTCACACTCTCTCAGCCTAAGAGGAAGCCAATGGCAAATGGCCACAGAATAAATCTTGCTGAGAAAACCCTATGATAGGGTAGTCATAAGATGGAATCCACTTGAAGGCACTTAATCACAAAGACCTTTGAGGAACATGAGCAACCTTTTCTGAACATCAGGGGACAGATGAGGTGGTATTAGCATTTGCTCAGGATTTTTAAAACATCTATTCTCTTCTTTGAGCCACACCCGCCATGCAAGTGAAAAAGCCACAGACCCGACATTTACAAAGAATTTGACATTTCTACAATGCTTCTGCCCATTAAAACATAAAGGCCAACATGTTTGAAGATAGGCTCACTCAATTTGCTTTGCTCTTTTCTAAAATACTTTGATCAACTGCTATCCTCAGAGAAGTTTATCTGAAGAAAAGGATTTTATGTTATTGCACAGACACAACTTGGACTAATTTTTCAGTGTCCATGCCCACAAGTGGCTTTGTTCCTGCATTTGCTATCATGAAGTCTGAAGCAGGAAACTGAGTATCTACAAACTGGAGGAGCTCTATCAAGTCTCAGTAGTATATCTCTAGCAATACTCATCCTGTGAACCATAAAGGAGGAATTTAGGTTGGAAAGCAAGAAAAGATAAGTGTTTAATCTATTTTGCATGATGTTTCTTAGTTTTCAGTGGTCAGAGCTCATTATCCTTCATACAATCAGAACTGCATTGGAGGAAAGAATCCAGGCAGTGCTTCCTGCTTACTGGCCCTGGTCTCACATTCCCACCTGCACTGTCCCATGTTTAGAAACATCATCACAGAGAGAACTGAAGTGCTCTAAATCATTGGAAGGGGAAGAGCCTAGGAGTGTGTGGACCACACCACCCCTTACAGACCTAAACTCTAGTTCACTGACTTTAGGCCTAAAAGAACCACTGAAAATCAAGCATTTTCAGAAGTAGATTTTAAATGCTGCTAATCTTTAAGAAACTCTGGAGAGACCTTTAAGTTGTTTCCATCTATGGACAAGATATAAAGAACTGGGGAACTAGTTCCATACATCCAATGGCCTTTGGGCTTCTGTTGCTCAAACAGTCATCTTCCACTTTGAAAAGTCAACTGCAATGAGGCTTGGAAAAAGAACTGGATTGTTCAAAAAGGAGAGGGAGTCTAAAGCACCACAGGTTATGGCCAAACCTTTGGCTGAGCTTAAAAACAGCTTCTGAATCCCAAACCATTTGTCACAGGAAGGCTTCTTTCTTCCCTGAGTGTACACAGTTGCCAAATATGTCACAAACTGAAGGGAGAAAAATAGCCCTTAAATAATTTTAAGTTTGACAGTCAAAACCTAGGCATACATCCAATTGCTGGTCTCAATTAAAAAAACTGGATCAATGAGATTTACTTACATGTTGTAAATTGTACAATTCAGTAGCAGATTCAGCAGATCTATTTAGGTTAGAACTATTAAATTTAAAATCTAACTTTTAGTTAACCTAAGTCTTGTGTCCACAACTATTTCATAATATCTGTCACAATTGTCTTATTATAGTATTGACTATACTGAACATCAGGCAATTAAAAAATTTTGTTCCAAAGACATCTGCTTTCAGTTATTAGGAAATTCACAATTATATGGAAAGAATCTTGCCTTTAAAAGCTATGGCTTGTCTATGGAAATAATCCTTAGCTCTCCGTGAACTCTTTTTTTCCCCAATTATGAATGAAAGTATTTAAAACCAACAGATGGAAAAAATCACTGTCTCTAAAGGAGGGAAATTATATACTAAGCAACACATCTCAAACCATATATAAAGGTAGGCTACATGTTTTGTGGTTAAATGTGCTAAAAAATGAAATATTCAAGTGAGCTACATTCTTACTTAAACTTTCAAGGAAACTCTCTTGTGTACAGCTTTGACAATTGACAGAGATTCAAACAAATAACACTGGCACATTTTACAACATGGCAAAGATTCAGCACCCATCTTTTACGCTGTGAATTGTACAAACTGCAGATTTATCTCTTGCATTTGATTGGACTCAAGTGGCTACAAACTAAAGTCAGAAGTAGAAAAATTGCTGCTTGTGAGCCACATATGGCCAGAAAGATGTTCTGTGGCCCTCCAGGATTTAAAAAAATCTTCCAAGACCTCCCCCAGTGATTTCTGTACCATTTCTTGTTCTAAAAAAGGCCTCCTATCAATGTCACCCATAGAGGAGGCCTGAAATGAGGCAAAATGTCCCCAACCTCCCCTAGAGAGCATTGAGGGATATTTGGAGGCATTTTTTATTTTTTATTATGTATGTGTGTATGTTTGTTTGTTGCAGGAGGGCACAGCAGTAGGAATGGCTCTCCAAAGTGGTTCTTGTCCCCTGACAGTTGTCACTCCCTGGTTTAAGTAGTATCTAATTTATGACCTTCAGCTACGATCCATTGCATATTCCTTGCTAATTACAAGTTGATTTAGCATTGGGGGTACCCTGTAACCTTGTGACAGAGGCTATGTGTTGTCTCACAGAACAAGAGAACCAAAAACTGGCATCATCTCTACTATCATAGCATTTGCTTTCCCCCTCTATTTATCCTAATGAAAAACAACTTTTCACTATTACCTTTCTCATTCTCTCTTTTTATGACCATTCCTTGTGCAGTTTGTATATTTTGGACTAGTTAAACACTTACTGTATTTGTAAAAAGAAAAAAAACACCATGGGAGGAAAAAACTGGCTGGGTTACCAATCATAAGGCATCACATGGATGTGCTAATTTAAAAGAGTCCACAGTTAATGACATTCAGAAGGATGCTATTCTTACAAGCACAAAGAGCCATTTAATTGTATGTATCCTAAAATCAATAACCCCACAACAGGCTTTTTTTTTTTTTTTGAGGACCTCTCTTGTTACATTAGGAATGTAAAAACAGGAAATTGATTTTCTATATGCCCAACAGCCCAATAACACCAGAAACGTATAACCTAAATATGAAGTGAACCGAGAATGATTTTGCAGGAACTGAATGAAATACCCCAGGGGGGAAACGGTGCCTGGAAAGATACAGAGAAGGCAGAGATACCCAGCAAGACAACCTTGTTCTACACACAATAGACTAATTCGCATGGATAGACCAGCTTCTCCCAAATTACAACCTAGCTGGGGCAGCGTGTGAGGAGAAGATTAGGGATGCAGCTCAGCTCTCTACCCTCACAGGTGCTGTCAGTGTGATCTGTAATAAGGGAAGGCATGAACAAAGATTAATATTAACTGCCTTTTAAAGCTGATTGCTCGCCCAGGGGAAGATCATTCCAGTGGCAAGGACATCAACTGAATCCCAAATGTCACTAACGTGACCCAAAGAACATTTTATTAGTCTCCAGATGAAGCTTTTCTTTTCCTCTTTCATGGCTAGAATTTCTGCTCTGCAAAAATAGCACCAAATGAGTTTATGTATTCTCTCTGACTTTAGCCATCTACTGAAGGAATCTGTTGAGAAAGCTTTCTTCCCCTGAACATGAAGAACTGCAGTTCAGCATCAGAGTGAAGACAAAATGGCCTGTAGTGGACATGCATTTCAGTATGAGAGCAGTGGTGTAGTGGAGCCAGAGCTCGCAAGGTTGACGCACCAACACTTTTTAATTAGCAGGATGATGGTGTTATTTTCCACTGCTCAGGCCTTGCTGTTTCCCCTGAAGCCATTTCTGCCCTACACTGTTATAGTGCTATTATTCCACTTTCAACTTCCTGTGGAATTCTGAGGTTTGTAGTTTACTGAGACCAAAGAGCTCTCTGGCTGAGAGCCCTCTGTAACTGGAGGGAAAACTGAATGAGGCATACCCCAGTTAACAAAGCCTCTGACCAAGAAGATCCTTTTAGAAAGGCTCACTATCTTCTGTCTAAGTGGAAATTTTTTAGCAGGATCAGAATTGGGAAGATGGTGAAGGAGGGTTGGAGAAACACAGACCTTTGGTGATGGGCTGCAGCTGCATGTCTGCAGTTTATAATGCAATAAAGAAAACTTCAGCTGGGAAAGAGTGGAATTCTTCTTAGTTGATCCTAGTGTCACTGTGTGTGTTGACTATAACAGGCAAGGTAAACAGCAGCTGCTTCCAGAATCATTCCCTATGTGTGAGCCACAAAACAGAAACAGGGACCACAATTAAGCCTGTTTCACTAGCTGCCCCAAAACATTTTTTAAAAAGTGCAGCTCTCTATAAATTTGGGCACCAAAATGGAAATTGTAAGAAAAGTGGAGATCAGTGAAAGTAAAAGTCATCTCTGAATTTATTTTGAAAGAAGGCTTCAAGTGGTCTTTAGAAGGTTCAAAATCTTTTTCTGGACTTCTGACCTGCTTGTTTCATTTTACGTGTGTGTTTTTATTAAGTTTGGATAAAAACTTTGCTGAATCATGCTGAACTGCTTTTCTTTTTTATGGTGTAGGGATCTATTCCTCTTCTTTTCATGTCATTTCTGGTTCTGGTACCCAATTTTCTGGTAAAGAAGCCATGCCCAGCAACCTATCTACTTCATTAGCTGAGGTGTACCTGTATGTTATTGCAGGCTATCTCTGTTGTAATCCAATAATATTTTAAAGAACATGGAAAACAATGCAAAACTTTTAAAATTTTCCTACTGTTCTGGATCATGTATAGGGAAGGGTTAGTAAGAATATTCCCCGCTGTTCAGTTCCTGGTCAAAAATGAATTTCCCAACAGTTGGGAAAGCTAGTTGGGAAGAATCGTAATAGAGCATCAAGACATTCCTGAAGATTTCTGGAGTAACTCTTCTTCAGAGGAATACATGTGTAGGATTTTTGTACAGAAAAAAAAATACATACATTTCTCTGTTGAATAATTCCCCCTGAAAATGTTCGCATACAGGAAGAATACTGCAGAGAAATATCAGTTTTCTCATGCCATTGTGAGAAAACTACTGCATGCAAGAATGAAATAGAGAAGGATTTCAATCTCTAACATGGGGAGGTGCTCCTGCAGACAAACTAGCCTTTATTTAATCAACAACTAACGAAGAATCATCATGTGGTCCACAATCACATCAACAAATATTTTGAGCCTCAGCTTTTAAATACAATGCAAGCAGTTTCAAGGACACTTTGTAATCATTTTTGAACAGAGCTAAACTTGACTAAAATGTTTGTGCCACTAGGTCAACATTTCTGATTTTTTCCTATTCTTTCCTCCTCCTTCTTAGTTGTGTTGATTTGTTGTTATTCTTACTTTTCTCAGGTTTTTGTTTTAAGTTTATTTTAAGACAGCCAAGTCTTAACAAGAAATTAACAACCATTAACTTTATCAGAGATCTGTTCTTCATGTAGATGAAGACTGCTGGAACTACTTTGCGCAAGTTAATTCTAAGGCCCTTTCTGCAACCTACCTGGTTCTGAAGCCATCACGCAGGGATCCAGGGAAAGTCTCTTTTGGGAGGGAATCACTTCTGCTGCGCTCCCCTCTGCACTGGCTGCCTGTTGGACGGGAGGAAGTGTGATCGATCTGCTCCTCCCTTCCACGGTGCAGCCCAGCACTTTCCCAGGTTGCACTAGGCGAGGAAGTGCAGCCATTGCGCTTCGTGCTGTTCTGCATGACAAGTAAGTGCGGCAGGGAAGTGAGAGGAGAAACCTGACAATTATTTAATCCGTGATGGGTTGCGATGGGTTGCCAGAGTGTCTTGACAACGTCATGCAGAACTGTTGCTGCATCTTGTGACCATTGCAGGTTGGAGGTGGTGTGTGGAAAGGCCCAAAGTAAGCATAGAGAGGATGCTGCTGCATAACACATCAAGCCAGCTCTACTAGAATCAACACAAAATATATATGGCCTAAGAGCTGCAACTGCCTATACGCCATTTTCCAACATGGTAACAAATAAGGTATAAAATCCCTTCCTCCTCCACTTTATAGGCTCCAAACCCACAAGTTCAAAACACAGCGCTTTAAAGATAGCACCCAGAAAACTTTGCGGTACAATACCAAAAATATTTTCACACCTGGCTTCTCCTAAGAGCAGAGCTAAGCAATGGCTGAAAGGGAGGAAGAATAACCACTAGAAGACTGGCTGGATTTCAAGAGACAGCTGGATCTCAAGAGAAGTTAATTTTCTGGTGCTAATGGAGATGAAATTTTATTACCTGTCTCTTACTGCCCTTTGCCTCCTAGTTCTCACATGGCCAAGAAGGGGGAGTGGCCTCTGCCTGCATTGAAATTTCTCAATATCATCTTACCTGACAACAGAGTATCATATGAGACAAAAAGTAGAGCTGTTCCGCAGTGGAATATGCTGCCTCATAGAGTGTGGTGGAGTCTCCTCCTTTGGAGGTTTTTAAGCAGAGGCTGGATGGCCATCTGTCAGGAATGATTTGATGTGGGTTCCTGCATGGCAGGGGGTTGGACTTGATGGCCCCGTGGTCTCTTCCAACTCTGTTATTCTATGATTTTATGATTCTATGTAGACCTGTGATTCTAACACTGTCACCGTTTTTCTCCTGTTTGATTTTTAACACCTTTGCCTGGTGAAGAAACCAGTGAAACTTTGAAAGCTTGCATAATGTATTATATGCTTTGGAGTTGGCCCAATAACAGTATTGATGTTTTGTGAATTTTGTATTTTGTTGTATTTTGTAGCTAGCAAGAAAAGAGTTTTCCACTTGCTCTGACCAGAAACCTGTGCCTTTGTAAGAGGTACAGGAAGAAGGAAGATGAATTGCATCTGGCATCTTTGACATAATGGCCTGACAGAAGCCATAATGTTGATTTCTGTTAGCTTCATCAGAATTTGCAGCACACTATAAGCATACACATGCATGGAAGAAAGTTAAAAAAAACTCCCCCCCCCCACAATGCAAAGCACTGGAGAGAAGTTTTACGAGCTTAGCTAGCTGCAGGCTGTACTCCAGAAGATGAACAGCCTCAAACTGGAGATAATAATTGTCCTTATGCCTCATTTGGCTAGTTTAAAGACTAATTGTTTCAATAAGTAGTCTGTATAGGGCTTTGAAAATATAGGTATAATTAGCAAACAGCTGTGTTATTTCACTGAAGTCCACAGTCTGCAAGACAGTTAGATGAATTAATAGCTTCCCATTCCAAGGAACATTTTAACTGCCAGTGAAGTCACTAGGAAGACTTCCAATAAGTGCAATGGAAGCTAAACAGTTGTTACTATGTCAGGCATTACCAGATTTCTTCTCCAAGATTTCTACAAGGTAACTCTGAAAGCAGTAGATCAAAGATTACCGCAAAATTTCCTAGTGACAAAATGGATTTTTCTGTAAGCTGGGCTCAACCACAACTTTCTGAGGAGCAAATTAAACTCTTCTCCTTCCTAGACCATCCCAAAACATGTTGAGGCCTGAGGTGAAGGATAAGATGGCACCTGGCTCCCAATCATATAGAAAGGGTGACTGGGCTGCCGACTGAAACGTAGCCCATGTCTGCATTACACTGTTATACTGCTATTATTCCATTTTCAACATCCTGTGGAATCTTGAGGTTTGTAGTTTAGGGAAGGGCATTTAGAATTCTCAGCCAGAGAGCTCTTTGGCCTCATTGTAAACTATAAACCCCAGAATTCCACAGGATGTTGAAAGTGGAATAATAGCGCTACACCAGTGTAGTGTCGAAATGGCCTTAGTTCGATACTGGTGACATGACTGTGAAGGGATAGATTTTATCAAACTATATTTAGGACAAGCCTATTCCTATATGAACATTTTATCTAATCTAGGTTCTAGAGTATGGATGTTCACCTGAGGCTCTTAGACTAGATCTCACTTTTGAAACAATTTCCTGGATGCCTTAAACAGTAGGCAAAATGTAATACAATTCTGACCGGAAGGAAGGAAGGAAGGAAGGAAGGAAGGAAGGAAGGAAGGAAGGAAGGAAGACGTGCATCTAGTCCAGTCCTCTGTTATAGCAGGGATCAGTCAAATGGCTTGGGAAGCTCTCTTCCACTGCTACATTTCAATAGTTGGTACTCAATTCCACAAACAGGACCAACAACAAACTTTTGCAGTGTGAAATATTCCAAGCCAAAGCTTCAGTCAACCCATTTTGCTCTCCTCCACAGAAACTCATTCCATTCTCCTTTCCACTTAGGGCCCTTTCACAGTACAGAATTGTGGCACTATGATTCAACTCTGACGGTTGTAACTGCTTCATATGAAATCCTGGGGTTTGTAGTTTTGGGAGGAATTACAGCTCTCTGCTTGAGAATTCTAAAGACCCCTCCCTGAACAGGCAATCCTTGGATCCCATAGGATGTTGCCATGGTGCTACAATCATGTAGAGTCAAAGGGATCTTCGTTTTTAATTCCCACCTCTTCACAGCAGTTAGCATGACATGTGTAGTGTTCAGAATTGCCACTAAAGTACTATTTTTACTGAAATATTTTTGTATTTCTGCAAACAGAAGGGTTGCTTGGGATAAGCAAGCTGTAGGCACCAGCTTGCCTACAAAAGCCAAAAGCAGTGGCTCTTCCCTCAGCTCCCTGGACACAGAGGGAATGATTCCCCCTCCCACCCTCTCTCTCTGTACACTTAGCATATCTCCCTTTATGTACCTATTTACCTTTATACAGTTGGCCCTCCACATTTGCAGGTATGACTTTCATGGATTTGATTATCTGCAAGTTTCTCCTCCCCCCCCCAACACCTAGGTTCTTCTTTTCTGAGGAAACCTTTCCCCGCGGCAGCTCCAGTCAGGCCAGGCAGCCCTTTAAAAACCCAGCTCTGCTCCTTCTCCTCTTCCTCTTCCTCCACCAGCTGCTACCTGGCCAACTAAAGAAGGCTTGCAGCCAAATTTCTCAGCACCTCAAACCCTTTCTCAATGCCCCCCCGGCCCAAGGAAGGAGATGGGTGTGAGAGAGGAAGTGTAGGGCCATCAGTACTGACCCACCCCCTTTCCCTCTCCTTTTCCTTGAGCTGGTTTGGACCCTGAGTGTCCATTTTCCTCACCATGCCTTGGTCCCCTTCCCACAGACACACACACACCGTTTTGATATTTGTGATTTTTCCACCTTTGTGAGGGTTCTGCGCTCCTAACCCTAGCGAATGTGAAGGCCAATTGTACTCCATCTTTAAAGAATGTTTACTTCATGATTAGGACAAAAAAAATGAATTGCAAGCACTGTTCTCATGCTTCTGTTATTGACTAGTGTCACGTAAGTTCTTGGATCCATTTATATCCAGACTTTATTCAGTCTTACTGAATTCTTAGTTTCCTTGGCTACAAGAATGGCACATTTACAACAAAACTGAAACAAACAAACAAATATATATGGGGGGAGCCAGACAGGCTCTCCAAATGTAACATTTTTTTTCAACAAATTATGAACTGGTCAATTGTCCTTATTTTAAAAAACATGCTTTGTAAGTAATGCTGGAAAATACACATGCATTCTCTATATATCTTAAGATTACAATAGTGTTTAAATTCTTTGTTTGGACATGATGAGTTCCAGATATACACAGAACATATATGCTGCAAGGAGGAGAGGTATTTGAAAGTATCATGTTTATTATGTCACTAGGAAAGTCTGGGAAATTGGCCTAGAATCTGACTTCCAGTCCTCTTGGGATGACATACGTTTGGGAGAGCTTTTTCCCAAACCTGCTGCAGATGGCAGGCTGCCTCGATGATAGTCTATCTCAGTACAATAATAATTCATAAATTAATGCCAGAACTGGCAGGTGCAGAATTCCAGCACTCTTACAGCTAAAAACAGAAAGAAAGTGGCGGTGGGAAGAGAAGAAAAGAAAAGAAAAAGTAATCCAAAAAAGAATGTGAAGAAGGATAAACGCCTAGGAGCACTTTAGATTAAAAAAAAAGCAAAAATAACTAGAACTACATACTGGCCCATTTCAGAGAGCAATCTGTTTTAAGCTATCTGGGTTTGCTTTCAAAACTAATTGATGTCAATACAGATCTGGTTGAGCGAACACCTCCTTGCCAAATTCTCCCTTAAACACACCTCAGCAGGCTAATCAATCTATGATTTCTATACACGAATGCTACATTCCCCCGTTATTGACTTACATGCTTGGGTTGAACAGATTCCAGATGAATACAAGAATATGTGAACTTGGGATGAGAATTTGGGATGGCTATGATTAAACAGACCATTAAAACAGGTCAGAAGAGACCAGGGTAAGAAAGTGTGGGACATAATAAGTGGTTGGCTGTCATCATTAAATGTCAGTCAGACTTTTGGGTCAAATGGAAGCTGAGACATTCTTGGTAAATGTTTCCAGAACCCCCATCCACTGGACAGCACCTAAGCCTGCATTTCTTTTTCAGATAGTCAAAAGTGTTTTCAGTTAGGTTTTTTAAAAAGAATCTATTAAAAATAAGAGTAAGGTTTTTGTAACTATTGTATGTTTGGCCTATGGAAATGCTACCAACCATTTTAGTATGGAGGGACAGAATTAAAAAGGGGGAGGGTATTACGGTCATAAGCCGGATGCCTTAGAGCAGTGGTTCTCAACCTATGGGTCCCCAGATGTTTGTGGACTTCAGCTCCCAGAAGCCCCAGTCACTATGGTCAATGCTCAGGGCTTCTGGGAGCTGAAGTCCAAAAACATCTGGGGACCCGCAGGTTGAGAACCACTGCCTTAGAGCAAAAGCTGCCCATCCACTTACCACTCTAAAAACAAAAGAGTAAATAGAAAGGTATAATATTCAGGGCCAAAAGGCTTCATAACAAACCAGTTAAGGACCACAAGGCAAGCAAGAATGTCTGCACTCTCATACCTAATACCCGTCTGAAATCTAACTAGACAAGCTGTTGATTTCTAAGCTGCAGTTTCTAGTGACATAAGACACAACCTAATGGCAGAACTAGAATGATGGCTCTCATTTTTGGCACAAGAGAACTCCAACCATCAGCACAGGAGCTTGAAAATACTCCATGAGATTTTTTAACTTTTTTTTGTCTTTAACATACATTTTAAAGAAAAGATTGGAGGATAGTTGGAAACGAGCAAAGGATTCCATGTTCGTTGATTTCAAATATTTATTTACAGGATTTTACCCAACCTTTCAGATACTCACTGGAATAGAGTACAGTGGCCCCTCCATTTTCATGAGGGTTCAGGGCACACAACGCGCACAAAAGTAGAAAAATCATGAATAACCACCCTGCAACCCCCCGCTCATTCCTTTGCCTTTTGCCCTGTCCTGTGAGTCTTCCTTCTCAGCACCAGGGCCAGAGGCAAGGGAATGGGAAGGAAAGCTCTGGAGGGGAGAACAAAGGCGCATATGTGCCTCGCTGCCATTGCCTTTTGCTGAGGCGCACTTGCCTTCCTTCTCTGCACGGGGCAAAGTGCAAGGGAACAGGAGGAGGAGAATTGGGGTGGGGGGAGACACACAAGAGCCTTGCGAATAATCAAATTTGCAAAGATCAAGCCTGCATATGTGGAGTGGAGCTATGTGGAGTGGAGTGCTATGGAGCTATGACTATGGAAAACTCATCATTTGAGTAAGTCCTTTAGAATATCTTGAAACACACATGTATGAGTAAAAATAAATTCATTCCTACTTTGTTACATCATTTTATACTTCTTAAAAAACACAAGTTTACCTTAATTCTCTAAAAACCTGTATTTGTACTCTTTCATATCTTAATATTGTGGTCAATCACCACCAAAGCAGCACTCTTTTGCTCCTTGTTTCCACTCACAGACCAACCAAACACAATGCACAAAAGACATCCCTTTAAGCCCAAAATCCAAACTTATTAAACTGTGATATGAATGAGCAGTGTATTCCTATATGCAACCTATTTGTTTTTTCCTTCAAGTGAAATCAGGAGGAGTGGCTTCACTTTTTGCTTGAACTATGGATTATGGTTTATTGTATCTGAACAAACCAGGATCATAAGTCTGCTTTAAATCAGGTTTTGTTGTTGATCAAGATGGCATCAAATCAAGATGACATCTTTGACTTTTAAGCCACCTAACAGCCCAGCTTCTGTATTTCAGGAATGATTCCTCCCAGAGATTATGTCCTTGCTGGGGCTTCCAGAAGCAAATTTCAATATTTCTTTTCTTTTTTTCAATATGCCTTTAGTAGTCAAGTCCATATGACTTTCTCCTGCTATTTATTTTAATGGCTGAGCTGAAAACCCATATGCAACTTTTAAAATTTATAAATGGCCTTGAAATCTATGCAGTATACACACACACACACACACACACTACATAAATATATATAAAATGATTCATTTAAAAAGCAGCACATAATAAGTTGATGTTATCCACTGGTAGTTTTGATGAAGAGAGGAATATATTGTTAGTCTTTCTTGAAAAGAAAATTTAAAATTACTAGGAATTGTTTTAGTTTAACTGCTAATGAGTCAAAAATTCTGTTAGTTGTAATTCACAGTGTTGCATGTTTGCTTCTCATTCCAGTTCTTCCTTGCATTGTGGTCCCTTAAGGAAATTGTGATTAATCCAAAAACTAGTTTCCTTCTGTAAGCAGAGTTTCACATAAGGATTAACATTTATCTTCAAAGATTCATTTGTCCCAGATTACTGTGATTAGGGAGCAGCGTTTTATTTTTAAAAAAGGATGAGTTGAGTTCTAAACTTGTCAGGCCAAGTCTATTATTCTCAGTCTGCTAGCTCCTCCTTTACCTCCTCTCAGCCTTTCGTGATTTCCTGGTACTTCAGTCCCCCCACACACACTTTACACTGTCCTGAGCACTAGGACAATTCTCCTTGGAATAACACAGTGGTTCTTAACGTGAAGTCCACGGAGTCCTCACAGGGGGTCCACGTAAGGTTGCCCTCCCAGGAAATGGGGAAATCCTGGATTTAAGGGACTACAAAATTTCCCTGCCGGTCCTAGATTCTACAAAGGCGATAATAGTGATCGCAGCAGCAGCAACGCACTGGCAGGCAACGCACTGGAGGCTGCAGGGACTATTACAGGTGGGAAAGTAAGTAGAAAGCCCAGAAAACAAGTGAAAATGCCCAGCCCAGGCCTTGGGCGGGGAATGTGGCAATGCTGCTTGAGCCCAGAGCCATGCAGCGTGGCGGAACTTTCCTTCCAAGCAGCTCTGAGAATAGAAGGGAGTTCCTTCACTCTTGCGGCTGCTTGGAAGTGAAGCAGCAAGTGTCTCACTGCTCCTTTGGGGGGAAATGTGAAAGAGCACTGAGGAAGTAGAGACAGTAGGTCTGAAGCATTATCTTCTCTACCCTCTTCGTGCTCCTTCAGAAGGAAACAGCATTTCTTTTGCACTTTCCCCCAAGGCAGCACCAAGACCCTTACTTTCCAAGCCCTGTTTTGGGGAAAAGGGCAAAGAAATTATTCTTTAGGCCTGCCTCCCATTCATAACCTTCCTTTAGGAAATTCCACCTTATTCTACTGTCCTGGCACTTGAAGGATCTCAGTATGCTACTCCACAGACCATTAACAGGCTTCCTTTCCTCTTCACTACCTACTGGAAGAATGATGGATAAGGGTGAGCAACTGGTGAGAAACTTAAAACAAAGATTTGAATATTTAAATAAGTATTTGAATATCTAAATGTTTAAATATTGAGTTAACTTGTGGGGGTCCTCAGTAAAGAAAAGGTTAAGAATCATTGTAATAACACATAGGGGCCCTTTCATACTAGACAATTACAAAGTTATCAATCCTCTTTAACTGCCATGGTTGCATCCTATGGAAACCTGGGATTTTCAGTTTGTTCAGAGGCACTAGAGCTCTCTGCCTTAGAATTCTAAATACCCCTCCCTAAACTGCAAATCTCAGTAATCCAATAGGATGTTGCCATGGCTATTAAAGTGGAATCACACTGCTATAACTGTGTAGCACAGTAACCTGGCTTACAGTACCACACCTTCAGGCTCTTGCTCCTACAACTACCAGAAAGTCCCCACACGGCTGTTTAAAAATAATAGTCTCCATATTAGTGCTAGATCACCAAATTAAATCTCTTCTTCCTCTCTCTCTCCCTCTCTCCCTCCCATTTTATAGTTTTACTATTTCAGTTGATAAATTTAATTTAAAAATATTAAATGAAGAACCATTGAGATGTATCTGTGGGAACTCCATAGCACTTTTAGGAGTGGATGACGGGGCAAGGGGGACACCCTAAAGGGATGATACTATGACCCCAATGATTACTGCACTGACAAGCCAAAGAATTTCAGCTTGCCATCTTAGTACTAACACAATAGAGGGTTATTTGGAGAAAAAAAATAGAAAAGGAATCTTTGGAGAAGGAGAATGTAAATGTTCCAGACTGGAAGTACAACTGGAAACAGAAGTCAGGAGGAGTGATGGAATTAGACACTATAAAATGAGCCACTTTTATGAAATAGACTGTTGGAAACTTTCTTTAAAAAACAACAACCCAGAAGACAGCATTTGGTAGAAGAAATGACCAGAAACTCTATTAAACATGAAAAAGTAGCTGGAAGAATCATACGGCCTTTGAAATACTACCCATATTTGATTGGCATAATCTTTCCTGCATGACAATACACACGTCAGATAAATGGATTTTTGCTTCAGTGACTGGACCATTAGACATATACATGAGTGGGTGGAATATTGTAATCAATGGGATCTGAAGGAATCTAAAATGAAAATCATTACTTGGGACCATTAACAAGTAGTACTTAGGTGATAACACATGTATGTTGATTTTTGCTATGAAGCACCAACCAACATCCCGTAAATATACCAGATCCCACCTGATCTTGGAAGCTAAGCAGGATCAGCCCTGGTCTGTACTTGGATGGGACATCACCAATGCATATGAGATGCTGTAGGCTGTATTTCAGACAAAAGAACTGACAAAACCACCTTTGAATATTCCTTGCCTAAGAGAACCCTATGAGGTCACCATAAGTTGATACACAACATACACACACAGAATGGATCTGTTCAAAAGATGAGAAAACTTGAAACATTGCTTTTACTAGCCAAAATGCCTCTCCAGTCCAGCATGCTGTTCCCAGGAGAGAATATGTAGCCATCTTCACCAATAGCTGACAGCATTATCAGCTGCGATCACAGCAACTGCAGGGCAACGCGTACTCAATTTTGAAACCTGTTATATTAGGGAAAACTACAGAACTCAAGTGTTCACATAAAAGAGTGGCAAAATAACAACAACTGACATTTCGTTTAAGCCGGACATCATTGCCTGTCACACTGTAAGGATGGAGAAGGAATCACATTGTACATGTTGCCTTTAAAATCCACTTGGCAGAGATCAAGGGATTCATCTCATAAAAGGAAAATCTATTTTGTGTGCACATCTGTGCCAACAGCTTATCAAAACAAACCTGCTGGCCCACTATTAATTCCAGCAAGTCTTTCAAATCAGACTTTCAGGGATGTCGTGCATCACAGAGCCACTTTATCCACCTCAGTCACTCACACCCAACTCTGATAGATGTTATGTCTTCCTGAAGGGTCACATCCCACTTCCTCCCTGGTGATTCGAAAACAAACAAAGTAAAGTAACCAGACAGGATACAGAGTTCAGGGCAACGGATCAGGCAATTTTCAAGATGTCAAGAAACTGTTTTTTTCTACTACATTGTACATGGTGCCTAACAGGCTCCCACTCCAAGCTAATCTCTAGTGAATGAAGTGTGCAAATTGTCTACTGCATTTCCTCAGACTCCAGAGGTCTGTGGCACCACACTCAGAGAGAAAAACAAATATATGACACGGGCAAAATGTTACGTCCATGAAACACTGTTCCTTCTTCCTTGTAACCCCAAACTTCATACGTTTGATAGAGCAGTGACGAAAGCCCTTGGTCTAAATGCAAACAATACAGGATGGAATGGGCTTTGGAAAACCACAGATGCTACAGGTGGATAAAAGCAAATGGCATTTTCCACATAAGCCCATTTTGCATTCTTTCAGTAGGAAGCAGTTCTATTCTTGAATTGGAAAGGAATTCACTCCATTTTGAGAGGGCATTAGCCGTCTGCTCCTTTGTCTGTAGTTCTTTGCTGTTCCAAGGCTAATACAGAAACAAACGTATTTTGTTCTGTATGCCAAGGTACTTCCCCACTCCTCCTGAATGACTATGATGTTAGTCTGTGGCAGCAAAATCAGCCAAGATATGTTAGTCTTTCAGATGCCAGAAGCCTCTATTGGCCAAATCCGACATTAGAACTACCACTGAAATGAAGAGAGAAGGGCATTTAGTATTCTCAGGCAGAGAGGCCTAATGCCTTCCCAACCTACAAACACCAGGGTTTCACCGTTACTATGGCAGTTATAATTGAATCATAGCGCTGTAACTGTATAATGTGAATAGGCCCAGGGACTTACAAGTCATAACAAACTTAAGAGCTTAAGAAATAATACTTAAGCCTAAGAAACAACACTTGGCTCAGCCCTTTGCTGTTTCTACTAGAAGAACTAGCCCTTGGTGGATGGTCAACAGGATGAATCAATCTGGATGAATAGTCATATTGCAACAAATCGCAAACCAACCAGTGTTTTCCAAACACCTATCATAAGGTCACAGAGGAGGAGGAAATAACAATCCCAATGATTTCCACATTTTCCCACCCAGTTGCTAAGACGTGTGTACAGTGCACCTATAGGTATCTGTAAATCTGCAGCATTGCTGAGGAGGGGTACAGGGGAAGTTGCTTCTGCTAATGGAAGATTTTGCTATGAAGCAAGGGGAAATAAAATACCAGCACTTCTGGAGATCTAGCAGAAGAATCTAATGTGCAATCTTTTCTGACAACTTTGATTGTTTCCTGCCCCACAGTACAGCAAAACAGTTCACACAGCCAATGCTGTTTGACTTCAGAAGCTAAGATGGGTCAGGTCTAGTTAGTACATGGATGTGAAACCACAAAGAAATATCCAGCATCTCCAGGTAGGACAAAGAAAAGAGTCCTGCCTGAAATTCTGGAGAGTAGCTGCCAGTCAAGTTGACAACGAGAGGCTCAATGAACACCTAGGTTCTAACTCAGTATAGGGCAGATTTCTGTGTTTGTCACTTGCTCTCCAGTGTGATGAAAATCTTGTGGATTTTTCTTCTGTGTGTTGAGCTGTTGCCCTTAGTCAGTACAAGTTGAATAACCACATATACCTTGATTTGGGGAATAGTTCATAACATATTCAGCTTTCTAAAACTCACTGCTAAACATAAATTTGACCACAGCTTCACTTCTTCAAAATATATGGATACACACACAAATTTGATACCAAGTGGCTGAAAAAGCAAAGATACTGGAAGAAATAGTATTGGAGATCTAACAGTTCTCCTCCCCAGTCCCAAAAGCAACTAACTGAAGCAATGGTACTAGAACCTATACTTGGAAGAGTTTCATCAGAGCGGAAATGATTTACACAAGATGCTAGGGCTCGATTTACACCGACACAAAGGAGTCCAGAAGCAAAGAAAAAAAACACTCCATCTAGATAACATTATTGATCTTGGCTTCTGTACATGTCCTTGGTATAAGAGATTTGGTAAGAACATCTGGTTCTGAACCTCTAGAGCTTAGAATGGTTCACACCACCCGCTTCATCCTCTCACTGCACTTAGCAATTCAGATAAGAAGGCAAATGCACACATCCATTGTATAGGTTAGCTGCTTCTAGTCAAAAGCAAAGTTTTGTTTCTGGGTTACGAATGCTTTGTGGACTAAAAAGTGCCAGTGGAAATGTTGACACAAGTTCAAGTCGAGTTGTTCAAACACAGCACAAGTAAATCACAGGTCCCAGAGTAGTCCTAAAGAAAATGCAGACTCTTTCCAACAACTAACACAATTTTCACACTCACTGACTGCCCCCCCCCACAAGCTGCTAATTAAATAAAGTAATCTGGTCACTCTGAGATGGTGGAAAATCCTCTTATTTTAAAACTTTCCTTTGAAATCCCTTAAAGCCACATGTCAGCAGAATATCAAATGTGTTGGCCAGCTTTTTATAAACACACACAGCATGAAGAATTCAATCCAGTGCAATAATAAGTGACAGATACTTTAAGGGAAAGGTTACTATAAAACATCAGTTCTGGTCTCCTCAATAAAAGTCTGGATTTACACACATTATTAAGGCATGTTTTCTCTTTGCATAGATCCTGGCAGAAAGGAAACAAGCAATAGGAGGGAAATATAGGATTCCACACTGTCAAACATCTACAATCTTATTTTGAGTCCCATGATTATAGGACTCTGGAAACCTAATGCCATGTTGACACTAGAAAATCAGAGGCATGTACTTAACGGCTTATATTTTATTGGTTCATCTTCCAAGAAGCTTGTTTATTCCCTTTGCCAAAGACAATGGACAACTAGAGAGAGAAAGAGAGAGGGATTCTCTTGGCTTGTCACTAATTTTCGCTAATTTTTTAAACAATCTTTTTCCCCCAGTCTTTACTCATCTGGGCATTTCTTAACTTGGGAGTGCTATAAATTTTTATTTTTCTCCTTTCCTTCCTTAAAAAAACGTAGATGGTAAAAATATTATAAATAGATTTGTTAAAGCCTGTTAACAATGCATAATGTTGTCGTGAGCCTTCACGTTGTTTCCAGCTGACGGTGATCCTAAGGCAAACTAAGGATGGGGTTTTCTTAACAAGATTCACTTGGAGTGCGTTTGTCTTTGCCTTCATATGAGGCTGAGAGAGTGTGACTTGCCCACAGTCAGCCAGTGTTCAAACCATTGTACCACGCTGGCTCTGCAATGCATAATATACAAAGTTTATTCATTTACTGTTTTTCTTCCAAATCAATGTTTGTCTTAAATGTGCTTTGCATGGTTTCCATTGTTTTGCTCACCGTCACTGTTATTTCCAGGTCACAGAAAAATTGACTGTTAATCAGTGGTATATCAAGCATAAACAGTGCCTAAGGCAAGTGTGGAAGTTGCGCCCAACTTTCTTACCCCTACCTTACCCCTTACCCCTACCCCTACATTCATGGTGTTTTTGCGCCCTCCTGGCATTGGCACCTGGGACACATGCCCTGCTTGCCTTACCCTAGATATGCCTCTGCTGTTAATTTCAAATTTGGATGATCTTGCTGAGGTTCTAATCATGGCAAATTTATTATCTAGATTCAAGACCAAATAGAAGCTAACCAGGAGGAGGGGTCACAAAATCCCACATGCCTTTTGCTCACTCACTGTAATATAGAGCAGTTTGGTTGGTAAGAACCATCCTGCTAGAACAGACCAAAAGACAAGTCTAACTCATCATTTTGTTTCGCACAGTTGCATTTGGAAAGCCCACAAGCAAAACATGTACAAGAGCACCCATAATTACTGTAATGATGTAAACAAATCCAAGGCAGAGTTGAACTAATGGTTTATCTTCTCTAGATAGAGAATCACATTTAGAAGATATAGATATCAGCCTGCCAATTCAGGAAGATGCAGACTACCAAAGCTAGACCATGAAAGCTGACTCTTAAGATTCTAAATACAGGGAGTCATCTTCCCAATTCTAACTGCTGTCTACCAGTGGTAAATTGTTCCCATCTCACTTCCACAAGATCTGTTGCCTTTCAGCTGAGTTAATCTGGATAAAAACAGTGAGGAATAATGGCTCATGGTCTTGATCCAAAGTTCTAGGTAGGACTGTCCCAAGACACTTTGCTTTCTGAAGTTAATAACAAGGCAGCATTTCTGTTCTCCTTGTACAGAAGCCAATAGAACCAGCATCCCCCACACCAACTGAGGCAGCAGGCTAGTTCAGGGACTCAGGATGGACACTGTGGTATGTACATCTCTTCCGTTCTCCAAGTGGGAATGGCTGGGAAGTTCAAGAGATACAGCTGCAGTTGCTATGCCCTGGCATCTGCCCCCTGAGCAGTTGCCTCATTTCCTGTGCAGGCACAGGGGAAGTGTGGCCATGGGCCACATTGCAGCCCCAAACCACCATTTCTGCTGCCCATGAAGTTCCCACCTACCAAAAGGGCTCTCCCCCAAGCCCCAAGCCCTCCCCGCCATTAAGAACACTCTGGTGAGCTTTCTACCTAAAAGAGCTATTTGATAGTCTACTGGACTTTTCTTCATCGGAGGTTTTTAAACAGAGGAAGGATGCTTTAGCAATGGATTCCTTTTTAGCACAGGGTAGGACTAAAACACCATTGGGGTCCCTTCCAACTCTATAATCCTTTAAGAATTCCTCCTCAGTACCTCAAAGCACAATGTCAGTCAGAACCAAAACAGAGCAAAACCAGATACTTCTTGTTTCAGCACCTACTATAGAGGCAGGAGTGAAAAATGGGTCTGCCATCAGGGTCAGATCTAGGTGCCCTTGCTCCATGGTGACAGACTGTTACCTCAGATCTAGTCCAGACAGTTTCCTTTGCCTCATTCTTACATTGGATAGATAGGGACCTAGAAGCAGTTGCTCCTGGTGCTTTCTCCTTGGAAAGCTACTTTAAAAAAGAATGATAATCATACTCATTAAACTGCTCAGCTGTAACTGGCTTCACCATGCCATGTTGGATGAGATACTGGCTTTCAGTTACTGCCAAAAATATGAATTTGAAACCCCAACCAGATAGTAAGGTGGCGGGGGAAACTATTAAGTTGGTCAACGAATTTCACTTACTTTCCCCCCTTAACGGGTCAAAGGAAAATGGTATCATTGCATGTATCATCCAAGTGAATATGGATTATGCTAGGACTTCACTTTATAAGCCAAGAAGGAAATGCATTAAATCAGCAAGCAGACGCTATAGCTCACTCTACAAAGAGGGCTACATACTACAACTATTAGGCATAAACATAAAATGTAAATATTAATCCAAGAAACAAAAGCACCAGAACCAAAATTAGCCCAGCTGCTGTCTGTCTTTCATTACTTCTGTTATGAAGACATCCCAGTTTGTATTATGAAAGCAAAGATTGGACAGCCCACACAGTATATAATTTGTACCCCCCACACACACACGCACACATACCATCACCAAAGGATGTGGGAGCAGGCTGAAACTGGGCTGACCTGCCAGACTCCTACAAATCATGTCCTACACAAGATCCTGCTTGCCAAAAACAATTAGGTCTGACTCCTAGACTAAGTCTACCTTTGGCTCGCTTATGAATCTTACTTGCTCGGTTGCTAGGTGAAAAGCTAACTTCTTCTGACATTCCATCACTCCCACTGGTAAATCCTAAACTGAAACAAAACATGCGTAAAAATAGCAACACACTCTGCCTTATGCTGGCCCCAAAAAGCCTACGTATAAAGCACTGGCAACATTTGGCCTCAGATCTGAAAGATGTTTTCACTGTTTCTTCCAGGGTTGCATTCCACAATCTTCTGACACACGTTCGTGTTGTATTTTAATGCACTGAGAACGTTTGCTTTAATTGCACTGTGACATGAAACAAAGCAGGGGAACTTTTCTTTTAAAAATAACCTATAGGTCCCCACATTCCCTGACAGATGTGGAGAAACCTAAAAGTCTAGATACCCAATTCGCTTTCAATGGAACCATGATAATAAACAGGCCACTACGGCAAGTAACTCCTAGGGAATTATATTTGTTATGCCAGTCGGGGGAGGGCTGCATGTGAGAAAAGGCAAGCAATTATGCACTCATGTAAACAGCCTCAATTTAAAGGAACTGTTGCTTTTCTTTGGAACAAAATGCTAGGTTTTAGTTTATTTTTGACCCTTTAAGTTAATTACTATTGGACTCACTTATGATACTTTCAGCATTTTACAAAGTGTTATTCTGTGAGAAGACTTCAGGAAGAATATACATTCTGTGGCTTCCCCACCACAGAAATGCTTTTGAAGAATCTCTCCATTTCAACCTTTCTTTGTTCAGAAGCAATTATACTTCACAAATATTCATAATGTAGAGGAGGGAGATAGCACATTTAAAAAAAAAGGATGAAAATCAAAGTATTATCATCATTCTGTTCCCCGCCCCAGCAAGCATTAGGACTCTTGTTTGATCCACTGAGCATCCAACACATGGTAGCTACTCACAGGGCAGGACTGATCACTATTATTATGGTGATCCTCCTCCTTTTTATTGCCGATGCCATGTCTTCATTTGTTATTAATTAATTAAAAGAAAAACAGTGAAGGCAAAAGATGGATAAAATCCCAGCCTGCCGGCTGGAGTGTCCATCCTCGCATTCCACATTGGGAGGATCTATTTATTTATTTATGGACAGAAAAGACAAATAATGTAGAATCCTTTACTTTGGGAGAAGGAGGGGGGGGGTTGCACCTTTTACAGAAAGGGGAATCCCCGTATGGAGGGTTCAGTATTTGCTTAGACGTTAGATCGCAGGCTGATGCCCTTTGGAAAGAGTGCTCTATTCATAACAGAACTACACACACACGCAAAAAGTGCCCTAGATTTTCATCGAACACAATCAGCAAAAGAAGCCAGGAGGCGGATCTTTTCGCGTTCCTTCCTCGCCACCGGATTCCGCCTGCCCCCAAACCCAGCATCAGCCATTGTGCGCCAGAAGGCAGCCCGGCTTCCTCCACGGAGCGGGCAGGGTTTGAAGACGCACCGGCGTCCAGGCAGGCGCCCGCCGGCAGAAAAGATGTCCCCCGCGCCCCTCTCCTCCGCCTCGGCGCCCTCCTTACTTACCTCCTCAGCGCGCAGGCAGCACCACCAGCAGCCGCGGCAGCCCGAGCTCCCCTTCGCCCCAATGCCGGCCGGCGATCAGAACAGCGCCTTCCCCGTCGGGCTGCGTGGCCCCGCACCATAGTCAGAAATCCCCCGGCGAGCATGGCCTCGCCGCCTCGCGCATCGTGAGCAGCAGCAGCAGCAGCAGGAGGAGGACGAAGGAGGAGGAAGGAGGTCCTCGGGGGCGATCCGAGCCTCCCTCCCTGTCGCCTCCCCCCTGTATGTGTGTGAAAAAGAGAGACAGAAGGCTTTGGGGACGCGCCCGACCCGCCGCCTCCGCCTCCGCCTCCGCCTCCTCCCTGCCAAGTGTCACTTTCCCCAAATCGCGGGCTGTGGCTTTCTGCGCCCTGCCTCGCCGCCGCCTCTCCTCGGACGCTTTAAGCCGGGCGGATGGGCTGGCGGTCTCCCTCCCTCCCGGTTGGCTCCTATTTCTGGGGCAAGCAGCAAAGCCCCAGCTCTGGGAGTGGTTGGGGGTTCGAGGTGGGCAGACGGTGGCGATCGGGAGAGCGACAGGCTTGTGGACACTCCCCAAAAAGCCGAGGCAGCTACAGCCAAGAGTCTCTGCAGCAGGAAATGCCACTCGGCTTGTAAGCCAACCACATCAGGAAGAGAGGGAAAAAGGAAGAGAGGGGTGGGGGTGGGTGGGGGGGTGGTATTCAAAACCTGGGCGGGATGATCGCGGCTCCGGATCGGATTTATTTATTTATATCGTTCTTTTTATGCCAGCGCGGTTTTACCGGTTAAACGGGGAGGACGGAAATGATAGGGAAGGAAAAGCCGTCTTCTAAACCAGGCCGAGTGGAGTCAGGCGGCGCACAGATTTCGCTCTGCCACCTCGCCTTTTCCTTTAGAGTGGAGGGTTATTATAACCCACGGAATAGAAGGCCTTATCTTTGCCCCCCCAGCCCCCCCCCCGAATTTGGGACTCTCTTTCTTCTGTTTCGGATGCTTTTTTAAGGCCGGAGAGCCGAAAATGAAAGCGACCTTCCGATAAGGATTTGCTACCCTCTACTGGACAACCAACCTTCCAAAAAACGTATTCGATTAACATCATGAGGAATGGACATGTTGGTGGGAAATGAATGGAGGCCCAGATACAAAGGAATTGGGATGGCTAGTCTTCTGGCATAAATGGAAAGAATAATAGTAATGACTTGGGCCAAAAAACCCCACAAAGTTGTTATATATGCACCTTGTTTAATTTATAGAATCATAGAATTATAGAATTGGAATAGACCCCAACAGTCATTGAGTATACACAAAATCACATTCAAAGCACCCCAGCAAATGGTCATCCAGCCTGTTTAAAAAACTCCGAAAATTTCACCAATGTGCAGAACACATCAGGAGTCAAAACTAGGGGAAGAATCATTAACAATTTAAGATCTGCTGGTGACACCATATTGTTAGTGTTGTGTGCTTTCAAGTCCTTTCCAACTTATGGTGACCCTAAGGTGAACCAATCATGGGGTTTTCTTGGGAAGATTTGTTCAGAGGGAGTTTATCTTAGCTTTCCTTTGAGGCTGAGAGAGTGTGACTTGCCCAAAGCCACCCAGTGGGTTTTCATGGCTGAAGATTCAAACTCTGGTCTCCAGAGTTGTAGTCTAATGATGAAACTACTACACCACAGAAAACACTTGGAAGGAAAGTTAAGGAAGAAAGTGCAAAAGGTAAGGAAGAAAGTGTAAACTCAGGCTTGTAGTTGAATATTAAGAAAACAAGAAATAATGACCACAGATGATTTACATAACAATGATATTTAAATAGTTAAAAGATTTCTCATATTTTGGTTCACTCATTAACCAAAATGGAGACTGTAGTGAAGAAATCAGAAGAAGACTACAGCTTGGAAAGGTAGCCATGACGGAACCAGATACGCTCATCAAGTCTAAAGATATATTAAATACCAAAGCCAGAACCATCCATGCTATATGCATAGTTGTGAAAGATAGACAGTGAAGAAAGCTGATAGGAAGAAAAGCAACTCATTAGAAATATAGTGCTGGAGAAAAGTCCTCTGGATACTATGGACTTCTAAAAGATACACACACACAGAGGGTTTTATGGCAAATCAAGCTTGAATTCTCAGGAAAGCTAAGATGAGTAAACTGAGGCTGTTGTACTTTTGAGACATCATGAGATGACATGACTAATGGAAAAGATGATAATGCTTGTAAATGGGAAGACAGTTTCTTGTGGATAAAATCATGAGATCCAAAGGAACTTCAAAGTCGTGCATCAGCTATCAACCAGATCTTCTCTAGAACAAAACAGTTCTGGCTCTTCATTGACTCAAGACATCCATTTGGACACCAGTTTCAAGTCACTCTGAGCTTCCTGGAAGATGAGTGGATGAGAAATATCAGATCCTAGAATATATACCTGGCATTGCCTGGGATTTTATTTTCTCATAGGTAATGCTTGTTAGAAAGATTTGAGATCCTGTGTCTCTAATTCCCCAAACTGTCTTGTCCAGTACCTGTAACTTTTCCCCATATTCCCTAATGTAATCTGTATTCAGAGTTGTTAATATTCAGAGGTTGGTTTCCTGATGGAATATACTGCCCTCCTCTTCCTCGCTGCTAGTCCTTGTCTCCATAGCAACTGGCTTATTCTCTGGCTGAGAAGTCTAAAGGCTCCTTCCTAAACTGCAAACCCCAGAATTCCATAGAATCTTCTTAGGCAAGCCAATCATAAGAGATCTTTGCCTGACACAGCTAATCATATGAGGTCTCATCTGACACAGCCAAACAAACTTTGACTTTTATATATTAGATTTTTAAAAAAGCATAAATGAGTCCCAAATGCTCCAGCGGATTCACAGTTAAGGCACAAAAAGTAAGATCATGGCACTCACAAGGAAAACAAGGAACTGCAAAACTGAACAGTTTTCTGTAGTTCTTGAACAAGATAGTGCCCTTGGTATTGATCACTGTTATATTTTATTCATTATTTATTTGTTATATTGATATCACTTTTTTCTACCAGTGAGCTCAAGGCTGCATACTTGGCTGTCACTCCTTGTTTATCCAAACAGCACCTGTGTGAAGTAGATCAGGGTGAGAGAGGGTGACTGGCCCAAGAATATACAGGGAGTTTCATGGCTCAGTGGCAATTTGACCTTTTTTTGTTTTTGTTTTTTTGACAGCCCAGTACTTTACTTTCAGCAATACACGGGCTCTCACAGGAGCATGGAAAGCAAACTAGAGCTTTTGGGTTGTCAGTTGCAGTAGCTGTTCATCTATACATGGCTAAGAAATAGGATCACCAACTGTCCTCAGATTGGCGTTGCTTGCTCCTTGGCCTTTAACAGCAGCTTGAGATGCAGCAATTGGCTAAAGAAGTTTTGCGTCAAGAAAATAGACTTCAGTTTTCTGAGCCTGATACATCCTCTCCCAAGTTTTGAATGTTTTCTTCTCTTTTCAAAAATTGTGCAACTGACAGTTGCAATTTCTTTAGATCTCCTCCTTTCAGCTCCTTATTTCCATCTGTATGATTTGTACTTACAACCAGGTGTCAGTATGCCCTATCTTAGTCTCAGTAATATATTTTCTTTGGATCCTACTTCCTGTTCCCACAGTATCATGACAGTTCTTCACCAGGCCTAGCTCAGATGTTTACAGTTTGGAAACCAAAACTGTTGACCAAGTGCTACTCCCTTACAGAGCTTGGAAAAGTAACTCTTTTGAAGTGGAACTTCCACAATGCTTCAGCTGCCATAGCCAGTTGCCGTTCTGGTTGGCAACTTGTTGTTGTGTGCCTTCCAGTTGTTTCCAAGTTATGGCAATCTTAAGGTGAACCTATCACGGGGCTTTCTGGGACTGAGAGTGTATGACATGCCCAAGGTCACCGAGTGGGTTTCCAGGGCCAAGCAGGGAATCGAATCCTGCCCTCCTGGAAAAATTATGAAGAAAACTATTTTAATTGAGGCCTCCCATGAATAATAATGTGTTCATGCAATCTATCCTATTCATGCTTGCTTGGGAGAAAACCACACTGAATACAAGGACTTCCAAAAGATATCAGCCATGATCCCCAGATTTTGTGACTGGTTGCTTCGAACTAAATTTCTGTCAATGGATGTGTGAAATAGATTCAGGCCCTTTTTACATGCCTTTTTTTTTGCGCGAGCGCCCCTTGAGCATCACATGAATAGGAGCGTCGCTCCGTATGACGCACTCCCACTCGCGCGATGCTCATGAGGCTAAAGTGGGGCGCATGCGCATTTTCTTATTTTCCGCTGTAAACCGAAAATACTACGTGTTCGCGCAATGCTTGCGGCACCCTCGCACATTTACCTGCGTATGGTGCTTTGGTGAGCTGGGCCGGTCACGCTTCCTTCCCCCAGCGCAGCCTACAGCTCCCAGACTGCGCTGAGGAAGGAAGGGGCGGGTCGCACTACCAGGAAGCCGATACAGGAGGCAGAAGCGCTGTCACGAGCGGCTCGCACGAGTGGCTGCTCGCACGAGCGCCGCTCCCCAGTGCCACGATGAGGTCAGGTGCGAAAGGGGCAGTAGGATGGGTGATACCTGGCTTGAAAACAGTACATACAATAGGATGTCATGTTGAAGATGGAGCAATCTTGTTTTCTGCTGCTCTAGAGACTAGGACATGAAGCAGTGGATTCAAACTACAGGAAAAGTGATTTCACCTAAACATCAGGAAGAACTGTCTGATAGTAAGAGCCATTCAGCAGCGGAATACGTTCTGAGGAGTGTGGTAGAGTCACTTTCTTTGAAGGTTTTTAAACAGAGGCTGGCTGGCCATTTGGTGGGAGGTTGTTTGTGTGTGTGTGTTCCTGCATAGCAGGGGGTTTGACTCAATGGCCATTGTGGTCTCTTCCAGCTCTATGATTCTAAGGGCCTTTCTGCCCAGTTTAGAGAGGGGTGTTTAGAATTCTCAGCCAGAGAGCTCTTTAACCTCAGTAAACTACAAAACCCAGAATTCCATAGGATGTTGAAAGTAGGCTAATAGCACTATTACAAGGTAGTGCAGAAAGGCCCTGATTTCCCCCCCCTCCAAATGCATCAGTTTACACTTGGTTTTGCTTATTTTTCATTTTCCACTTTAAAGCTCATTCTTCCAGTTTGGAAAGAACCTTTTGGAATTCCTCACAGCCATTTCTCTGAGTAGAGTCGCTAACATTTTCAACAGGTCCCTACTCATTAAACAGCTGTCTAATCAGTAGACATCAGCAGGGAATAAATGCTTTGCTTCTTTGGGGGAACAACATTTATTTTATTATATTTGCAGATTAAATTGCTGTTAATGATATTTTGCTGGCCCCGGAACAGGCTGGCTTCTGTTCAGGCAGATCAACTTTGGATAATTGTTTTATGTTGAAATATGTTATTGATAAATATTTGGCAGGAACTGTAAAGCATATTTTTGTGGCATTCATTGATTTGAAGGCTGCTTTCAACTCTATTTCACGGGAACGTCTTTGGGTTAAATTACAAACTATGGGTATCGATAAGAATCTTCTAAAATGTATAATATTCCTTTATTCAAATACATCCTTGAAGGTAAGAGTTGATGGTACACACCTATCAGACTTGATATCTGTCTCTAAAGGAGTAAGACAAGAGTGTCTGCTTGCTCCCCTTCTTTTCAACTTATTTATAAATGATGTAGTTGAGTTCTCAAAGGTGACCAATTTTTCCCAGTTAAAATTGGAAATCGGAAACATTCGATCCTATTCTATGCAGATGATGCTATCCTGATTTCCTATACTCAAGTAGGCCTGCGTAGATTGTTGAATCAGTTTAGTTTATACTGTAAGAATGAACAACTTTCCATCAACTATCAAAAAACAAAAGTGATGGTATTTGGCAAATCCAAAAAAATTTATAACTTGCTACTTGACGGGAATAAATTGGAACAAGTCTCCTCCTTTAATAAATATCTTGGTGTGGTATTCCACTGGACTGGTAATTGGTCTTCACAGGTTCAATCAAGTACCCTATTAGCTGAAAGAACATTAAATGGTTTATTAAGATTCTATTACACAAAAGGGGGCAATATGATTCAACCCACATTAGAACTCCATAACTGCTGTTTGGAGCACCACTGTGGGCTCTGTCCAATTTAGATATATTAGAGAGAGCACAAAATAAATTTCTACGCAGACTTGTGGCAGTTCCCGTTTCTATAAAATTAGCATTGCTCTGTGCAGAGTTAGATATAATGCCAATTAAAACAGAGGCTCTTAGATTAGCCCTCCTTTTCTGGTTAAAAATGATTTTTAAGCAGGTATCTGAGCTCCTTTTGATGTCCTTTGAAGAACCTGGTCCAAATTCATGGATGCATAAAATGCAATTTGTTGTCATGAATTTGGGGTTCTCTGTTCCTTTTTTCCTGATTCAAGGGTATAATAAAGCAAAATTAGTTATACTTCAAAGACTCAAGGATGTAGCGATGCAATCCCAGATGACTGAGATTAAGTCCTGTCAATCTAATTTTTTGTTTCCTACATTCCGCTGAACTCACCCCTTCCTCATTATCTGGTTAATCTTCCTACTTTTAAAATGAAGTTAGCCTTTCTGCATGCTAGATTGAATGTTCTCCCACTGGCAATTCGGATGGGCAAGTACAAGAATATACCTATGAAGGACAGAGTATGTGTTTGCAACTCTGTTTCAATAGAAGATTTAATTCATGTTCTGCTTGAGTGCCCTATTTATAACGATCTTAGGAGCAAGTATATTTTTCCTTTATTCAAGTCTTTTAAGGGAAATTCCTTCTTTGTGAAGGTTTGTTTTCT
This sequence comes from Iguana delicatissima, assembly GCA_948472985.1. Lineage (NCBI taxonomy): Eukaryota > Metazoa > Chordata > Lepidosauria > Squamata > Iguanidae > Iguana > Iguana delicatissima. The sequence continues at coordinate 64,056 of CAOKZL010003581.1, forward strand.
GCTGTCTGATACTGTGAAATATATGTCTTTCAGAACATCTAAATTTCTTGTTAGGGCCCTACAATTACGTGCTATAAAGAACAAGGAGGGGTATGGAAAGTGATTTATTTATTGTTGATTATGTATTACATGTAAATTGGCCGGATTATCCTTTCTCATTTTATCTTATTTAATTTTTTCATTTTTGTGCAATGGCTGGCTGCTAAAATGCAGTAAACTTGACTCTGATTCTGATATCACAGTGGGGATTAGTTTAAAAAGGAAGTGGATTGGCCACCTTATTCACGTGTGATCAGAATTAAAACTCTGTTTAAAAGTGCAGTTTTATTTAAAATTACTGTATTATGTAATGTTTATATTAAAAATAATTCATTTTCCAATTCTATAGTCTAAATAATGGGCAACTGTAGATACCTTTGAAGGAAGCAACTCTGGATAATTAGTTTAACCTCTTCATGGAGAAAATCATATACATCATATGAAATTGTGAACAGCAAAACCAGACAATAATGAAACATTGTGAAGGTAAATGAAATAGTAAATCTTTGGACAAAGAATCGAAGAACTTAACACTATACTGTTGTCAATGAGACTCACAGAATGAGACCTCAGTAACCACAGGTATATTGATTAAGCAATAAATTGGCACTCAACTAATAATGAAAAAAATTGCAGAAGGATACATAACTTAAAAGAATAATAGTTTAGTCATGCAAGCATTTATGAATATGACAGCCACCCCAACCATAGCCACACCCACATACAATACAGTTGTCAATGAAATGAAAGCCTTGTAGTTCTACCTTTAAGTGTTTTTTGGATGAACCTATTGGCTAAAATGCTTAAGGGCATCATTCAGTGATATGGATGCTTTAGGAAAGGTTGCAGAAGCAAAAAAGAACTCCTAGCTACCTTGCTGGTTTATTTAACAAATTAGAAAACTGATAGTGATACCATTAAATTGGTCTCTTAATTGCAAAGTGGCTACATGTGTCTCTCTAGTACAGTGGTTCTCAACCTGTGGGTCCCCAGATGTTTGTGGACTTCAGCTCCCAGAAGCCCCAGCCACTATGGTCAATGCTCAGGGCTTCTGGGAGCTGAAGTCCAAAAACATCTGGGGACCCACAGGTTGACAACCACTGCTCTAGTAGATAAGGGAAGGAAGAAAAAGCCATGAACAACTTTTACTGTCCTCAAAGTAATCACCTACATGAACCAGTTCTTTCCTAAAGTGTTGTATCAGTGTTTATCTTCTTACAACAAAATGAAACAGTCAAAACTACAACTTAAAATAGATCTTGTGTGATAAGTCATACAGAATCTAACAAATACGTAGAAACTCCTAGCTGCTTCATCTGGCATTATACAATATTAATTTTGATATAATGCAATATCAAAGATCAACACAACTGTCCATCTCTAATCTTGAAAATAAAATGAAAATAAACTCTGCAGTGTAGCTTGGAAAAGGTTGTTTGTATGGTAGCGACAGAGAGCCAGTGTAGTGTAGCAGTTTCAACATTGGGCTAGGACCCCAGAGACCAAGGGTTGAATCCCTCCTCAGCCATGGAAACCTGCTGGGTGAGCTTGGACAAGTCACACCCCTTCAGCCTCAGAGGAAGGCAAGAGCAAACTTGTTTGCCTTAGGGTACCATAAGTCAGAAATGTCTTCAAGGCACACAACAAAAAGAAGAAAAACAACAACAGGAACGACTATGGCCATGTTGGCTGCAGAGTTCCAAGAGTTACAATCTAAAGAAGCACCTTTCTCAAGGACTGGGAGGAACAGGTGGCCAGCCTTTTTCTCCTTCACTGTAGCTGAATGTAACTTATCTCTTCCTTCATCAGGCAACATGGTGACTTATGCCTGAGACTAGCACTCATATATTAAGAATATGACAACTGGGGCAGTGCTGGTGAGGTAGGGAGAATATTTTTGGCAAGCTTAGAAAGAAAGTAGATAGTACTGCTTTCTCCCACAAAAACCTGCCCAGAATTTGAGTTCTTCAGCAGAGGCCTTGTTGTGTGTCTCATCATCCTAAGAGGCTAGATTGGTAGGTACCTGTGACAAGACTTTCTGTGTAGCAGCACTCTGGCTGTGGAACTTCTTCCCAGGGCAAGTCAGGCTGGATCTGTCCCTTCTGAGTTTCCAGTGGGCAGCTAAGAAGATATTGTTTCATATGGCCTTTTGAGCAAAACCATGGTTGACTGTTGTGGCTGTTTTAACTATCTGTGGTGTTTAAACTTTTTTTTTCGTGGAGGGCAGTTATCTGATAATAGTTTTTAATCTGTTGTTCATCACCTCAGGCTTTCTAGTGGGCCACAGCCACTGACTCCTACTTACCTGTGTCAAGACTAGAAAACTGGAAGTAACAGCCAAGAATTTTCCCATGGCAGTAGGAGCCGTACTCTCCATAATGGAGAAAGCTGGAGAATACATTGCTTGTGAATTAAGTGAAAAGAAACTGGTTCAGACAGCAAAGGAAGAGATGTAGCCTTTGAATTAGGAGCTTGCTGAAGGCCAAATACACAGTCCATGGGGAATAAATGAGGCTCCTGGTCCTCTGTCTGCTTACCCGTACTCTGAGGTGCCCTGTGCTAATAAGAAATAAGAACTTCTTCAGAGAAATAGCTGTAGGATTCAATAGAGAACCCTAATATAACCAAGGGCTTGGAATAAACCTCCACAGTCCAAAATGTCCAGTTCCATAGGTGTCTCACCTGGAATCCTCTCATAGCCTCTCTAATCAAATCCTCATCCCCACCTCAACCTCCGGTTCTTTTTCTTAGGGCCTCAGAAGGAAAGATAGTAGCAAATCGAGTGAGAAGTCCAGGGTCAACAAGCAAGTTCCAGGAAGCTGCCAAGAAGCTCTGTCACCAGAGTTCTCCTTGGGAGGAAGGGTCTATTTAGGAAAAGGAAGAAGATTTACTCATAAACCCAAAAGACAGGAAGAGAAGGAACTGGGGCTGAGCCCATCCCTTCCAACTGCCCCAATTTGGCAACATCATCTGGATCAAATCCTCTTTGTCTCATCTTTTCAGCTGCTTTTAAAGCAACCCAGTTTCTCTCTCCTCCTCCCACTTTTCCTCTTTGTCTTCAGCTAACTTCAATTGCTGCTAACTGAGCTCAGTGTCTAAAAATAGTTTGCACTCATCTCTGCAAGTGGAAGAAGGGAGAAAGGGTGAAGTCTTGCCTTCCCGCGTAAATTCAGGTAAAAGCAAACTTCTACAGCTTCTCCTAACTTGTAGACTTCTTCTTCATACCTTTTGCCATCTTCATGGCACTCTGATCTTGTTTGGCCACATATGTCCTGGTTTTCATCTGTGAAATGCTGGAGGATGTGTAAGCTTATAGAACCCTTGCTAGGGGTTAATAGTTTCCAAAGAGCTCCACTTTAGCTCTAGATCTCACATTAGGAGCTGGTTATGGAGAGGGCTTAATATACTCTTCCCAACATTTTGCATCATTTTATCCTGTAAGTAAGATGACTCTTAAAATTTATTAATCTAATTATACCCTTGTCTCTCCCATCTTTCTAAATCTACTGACCCAAATAGGCATATCAGTTCTTATGGATCTAATCATTTTATAACTATCTGATTGAAATTAGCACACAGGAGAGGTGACTGATATATGTAGCTAGTAAGAGAATAATCTAGTATAGATACCAGTAACCCCATAATAATAACTACAAACCATGTAACAACAGCTGTCAGTGCTTCCAATCATTCTTAGATATATTTATTCATACATTTTATAACTGTATTTTATTTGATGTAGCACCAGATCATCTTCCCTAAACTATGGCACACTTCATACATTTTATTCTCAACCCATCAATCTTCTGGCTCTTTCTGGGATCATTAAGCATCTGCTTGACGATTTATAATTAATCTTCCGGCCACTGGGCTACAGCTGTCGCTCCTCATGGGCAGAAGAATTTAGGTGGAAACTGGAAGCTCCAAAGAAGACAACATTTTAAATGTCAGTCATCATTGCCTAGGCCAAAGGATAATTATAGTCTGTTTGTGAAGCATCAAATAGTGTTTTTGTATTTCTGTTCAGTTGGATTTCTGCCATAACCATCTGCGTATATCACAAAGTAAAGCTTCTGTGATAGTTTATGTGAAGAAAGATAAAATACTAATCTTTCCCCCTTCTTGTGCATTGCCACCAACAAAGCAGGAGCTGTTATCCTGGGATCAAGATATTCCTATTCTTCTTCTTTTGGAGAAAGACTCAATTCTCATTTTTTTTTCCAGATCTGGTGAAACAAAACAGTAAAGGTTGAAAGCTTGAACAGGAAAATCCTCAAACTCTGTGTCCCATCAGCCATGAAATCCCTGTCTCTCAGTTTCAGCCATCTTTTTCTTGTACGGAATAGTAAAAACTGCCATAATTTATTGTAATCCAAGAAATAATACCAATAATAAAGGTACAAGATTACTGACATAGCATACATGTACACTTCTAAATGCTATACAAAAGTCTGATGTTATTATTTAATGTTGCACAGGCTGTGAGCCTCTTCACTGAACCCTGAATGGAAGTTTTATTGACCAAGAGAAGTTGCAAGGGATTCCACAAGATTAGCCTTATATGGGCATTAAAAATGTGAGCAGCCTAAACCAGAAATAGGAATATTAGTGGCAAAAGTGCCACCACATTATGTTTTCACTAAAGGTAATAAATATATAAATAAATAAAACCCATGAGTTGATGACATTTATTTAATTATTGATAATCCTAACTTGTGGTTCATATTTGCATTACATGACTGGTTTGTAGTGAGCCAGTGTGGTATAGTTGTTTGAGTGCTCAACTAGGACTGTGGGAGACCAAGGACTCCACACAGCTCTCAAAATGCACTGGGTGACTATGGGCAGGTCACACTCTCTCAGCCTTGGGGAAGGCAATGGCAACCCCCCTCTGAATAACTCTCGCCAAGAGATAGGGTTAGGATAGAGATAGGATAGGGTTGCCTTAAACTGGAGTTTACCTGAAGGCACATAACAACAGCTGCATTATAAATCTTGCAGGAGATCAGGTGAAAAATCCCATCCATTATCTCATTGTCCCCCTCCCAATTCCCCACTATAGAAAATGCTAACTTTTAGCTATAAATATGTTATAATCCAGACTAATCATCCTCAGGCTCTTTCACCCCACACAATTATAGTGCTATATTCCACTTTAACAGCCATGACAATATCCTATGTGTGTCTTTCTGTCTGAGACCTCTGTTAGGTCTTTACCCTCTTCAAAGGTTACCTTATAGACTACAGTTCCCAGAATCTTCAGGCTGCCTGTGAGATTCTGGAAGCAGTAGTCCAAAAATGTAACATTTCTGTGCTCTGTTTCTGCCTCCAGCTTACACCACTTTGATATAATGAGTGAGAGTGGTGGGACACCATGCAGTTTTGACTCTTTTTATTTTAGAAGAGCAGGTGTTATTGAAATTGACAGCACTTCCTCACAAGAAATTATATTTAGAACTAGTGTATTAATATGAGTCAGAGGTTGCAAGTAACTGGTTAGCAAACACAAAGCAAGAATGGTAACTGGTTAGCAAACACAAAGCAAGAAGTGGGAATAAATGAATAAGTTCTTTCAAGGGAGGGGTTCTCTCCAAATCCATATTGGAACTGGTGCTTTTTCGTTAATTCATGAATGATCTGGAGCTGGGGTGAGCCATGTTGCTGAACTCAATGCCAAAGTATTTAGATGGATTAAAACAAAAAGTGATAATGAAGTCCTCTAACGTGGTTACTAAGTGATAGGGAGTGCATATGTGCAGCAGCTAGTTACTAGGATTAAGGAGCATAGCTTCCAATGGCTATGGAAAATAAACTAAACTTTTTCTATAGGAACTCCATTAGAGACAAGATTGCTCTCTAAGGGTAATAGGCTAAGCTAAGCTAGAAGAAGAGGACTAAGTTTTATTTTTGCAGCAGTGGAAGAGAAAAAGTAGGTGGAGAGAAGAGGTGGAGTGATTCCTAAAATATCATCCTAGGAGAGGGTAAGATAGGTAGATAAGACATGAGGAGACTTTAGGTCACTGAAATGCTCATTAACACCATAACTGCTGCTCTCTCTAAGACACATTTAACTCTTTAAACACTGAGTGTTCTTGCATTTCCCTTTCCTTGGTGGCCTCTAAGCTGTAGAATTTCTTTTCCATTGGGACAGACAGACTCTTCTCTCTTCTCTATAAAAAGTCCAATAAAACAGTCCTGTTCAGAAAATGTTTTGTGAGAGGAGGAGGATCAGTGTCTAAATCTACTACATGCTGTTGTTTATCTCTTTAGCTTACTTAAGTTTTATGTCTAAGTATTTTTCTGTTAACAGTTATCTTATCATTTTGTGGTTCTGATTAGCAGAAAATGCATATTTTATGTAGATAAATAATGTAAGTGCTGCAATCAATTCCATTTTGTTGTAATTTTCCATAATTTTACAAATGAAATGAAATTTGCAAAAAGTGATTTCACAGACTGTGTTGATTTCTTTTTCTTCTGGGATGCAAATCAGCCCTGTTTGCCATAGCTATTTAGCCAATAGCATTTAAAAGTAATTGTGTAATCCTCAAAATGAATGCATTGTAAAACTAAACATACAAAGGAAATTTGCATTTATTTGTCAAGTGTAGAATTCTGTTCTTTGTAGTACATTTAAAAATAATAGCGCTGGAGCTGCTAAAATAAAACAGCTTTCTAGAGTATTTTCTAAATTAAATAGCCATAAATTCACCTGAGCGACACATTTTTAGGACGATAAAAGTCTCACAGCATGAGTTCTACGCAGTGGAGATGCTGGCTTGTTTTCTCTCTTTCCCTGTCTCTGAAAACAGGCATAAAGGAGTAGATGGAAAAATGGGAGCAAACTGTGGCAGGTAAAGATATTCTGTAAAGTGAATGTCTGTCAAAAAATTTTATAGGTTTGTGTATGTGAGTTAGGGATGTACATATCTGATTATTTCATCCTTGCAAATAAGGACAAATAATTTCCTCAGTTTGTTTTCCCTGCTGCAAAGAAAATTAATATTTCTAACCAGTTCTTCCCTCTTATTTTTGCATCCAAAGTGTTTCAGCAATCAATTATGTGTTGTAATAAACACCAAGTTTTTTGTGTGTGTGTAAAATCTGTGGGGAGTTTGTGCAAAACAAAACAAAGCAAAACAAAACAAAACACCTGCTTCCAGACAGCCATGTACTTTTTTTTGGTTTGTTTGTAGTACTGCACCAAAAAAATGTAGTCTTGCACTGTTTCCAGATATCTATGTTATTTTTTCCCTAGTAGTCTCTTGGAGCAGCAGGGTTGGCTTAGGATTGCTGTTTTTTTCCCCTTTGTTTCCATATACCCATGTGGAGGGTGACGGGTGAAAGATTATTGTTTTTGTGCAAAAAATAGCAATCTCACGCAAACTTCACCACAACCACTCTTTGTGGGATTTTGCACCTTGTGGATATTGGCAGTTTATGTTTTTCTTATTTGTCTGCACAGAAAGTGTTTTCTTGAACAAAATCACCTTGATTTTCATGAAAAGAACCCACATGTATAACTGCACAGAATAATTTCCTGAAACACTTCGAAATACACAAATATGGAGCAAAAATTGCACAAAATTCTTACCATGGCGCTTCCCTTCCCAACTGGCTTTCTTGATGTCAGAAAACCCATTTTCTCAGCGCAGGACCATTATGAGTGAGAGGTAAAATAGTTACTTTATACTTTATTTACATGTTTGCTGGAGCTGTTGCATTTTACTTTTTCATCTCTTACTTTTATTCACAGAATTCACATTATTTTTCCTTATGTGTGTGTATATATATGTGTGTGAATGTAAAAGAACATGTGTGTGTGTGTGTGTGTGTGTGTGTGAATGTAAAAGACACTATACTCCTACTGATACAGCCCAGAATTGTAACTTAGGCCCTTTCCGCACATGGAGGGGGAAATGGGGGAAAATGCTCTAAAACGGAGCTTACTGGCAGCCAGGTAAGTCCATCGCCATGCAGAGCAGCGCAATCTTGCTGTTCCGCAGTCCTCTGGGGTCCAAAATGGTGGCCTCAGCGTCCAAAATGGCGGCTTCCAGCTGGTGGAGACTCTCCACTAACCGGAGAAGCTCGCCAGCCTAAAGCCCATCCCCGGCAGATCTGCAGGCACGCACTAGTGCACGTTTGCAAATCTGCACCGGAGCGTAGCGATGGAGCTGCACAGGGCTGCACGCTCTGTGCTTTTTAAAAACTTCAAAAAGAGGTTTTTAAAAAACATGCAGCGCCACCAGTTCCAGTCGCTTCGGAGCGGATTGAGGTGTGGAACTACGAAAAATAGTCCGCCCCAATCCACTCCATGGTGCAGAAGACCTCCGTTGGAGGTCACTCTGCACCGTTTTAATACCCCAGTGCGGAAAGGGCCTAAGTTACATATGCAGTAACTATTTAATATCTCCTGACCTGATTACTCCCTCAGCCCACCTTAACAATCAGCCACATCAGATGAAACAGGTTTCTTTAGCTACTGATAGGGGTATAAGTGGGATAACATTACCAGGCCCCTTCCCATCAGTGAGCAAGGCTATGAAAGGTATCCTGCTTCTGATTGTCGCAACCTCAGTTTCTGGTGGGAGTGGCCTGGAAAGTCATCCTTCTTTTTCCCCAGTCAGTAGCTGAACAGACTTCTTTCTCCTGACGTTGCTGCCTGTTAAGGTAAGCTGGAGAGAAATTTGTCTAGTCTGACAGTAAGATGACATAGGCTCTTTCTGCAGCTTACCTTCGTCCTGGTGGTGTCTAGTGATGATGGCAGCAGTGGCTCTTCCAGGAAGGGAGAGCGACGGAGTGCTTCCCTCTGCACTGGCTGCCTTTGGGAACCAGGAAGTGCAACAGCCATGTCTCTTCCTGTCACAGCACAGCCAGGTACTGTCCCAGGCTGTGCTGGGCCTGCAAGCACAGCCATCGTGCTTCCAGGGCCTCTGCAGACAAGGTAAGTGCAGGCGTGTGGCAAGAGGGTGGCATGATCACCGGTCATTGATGGGGAAAACCTGTCAATGATTTGTGGTGCAATCGTGCTGGCTGGGGACAGGAGAAGAATGGGACTGGGACAATGTTGTGGATAAGCGTTGTCCCGCCCTTGTCCTTCTATCGTCCCTATGGTGGGTTGGGTGCGTCAAGCGGAACGGGCCATAGTATTACTGAATACAGAGCCTAGATTATGAATCCATAACTGTACTAGAATGTCAGATATAGCTTTTTATACAATTTTAGAAAATTATGTACATACAACCAAATAGTTACAGAACAGGAATCCTAAGCACAGCAGATTTTAAATCAAGGTGTCAGGCTCTGCTCAGCTCTGCTTGACAAAGTGTAATCTGGCCAAAGTATTCAAGAAATCAAGCATGGTCCAAAAGTGAATCCCAAATGTCTCAACAGGCTGGAACATGACTGTACCTGTCCTCTGTATGAACTTCCTATCCTCATAAGGTGAGGTCAATAATGCTCCAAACACACTGAAGTCAAGAAGATTTATCATAGTTTATCACGTTTCTTCATTAATTCCGGTGTAACTTAACCCAGGGGCCAATTTGCATTTATATTCTCTCTCTGTGTGTGTATGTGTGTGTGTGCATGCAGTTATAACTTATATATACAGTCAGCCCTCCAAATTCATTAGGGTTGAGAACACAGAACCCCCACAAAAGTGGCAAAAATATCAAAAAGTGTTTGTGGCTTTGTGGGATGGGGAGCAGAGGCATAGTGGGGAGGGTCCAAACCAGGACAGGGAAAGGAAAGAAAAGGGGGGGTCCACATGGTGGAACTAGACTCTCTTATCAATCTCTCTTGTCAATCTCCTTCCTTGGGTGTGGAGGGACATCGGGAGAGGGTTTGTGGTGCTGAGAAATCAAGCTGCAAGCCATCATTAGCTGGCCAAGCAGCAGCTAGTGGAGGGAGGAGGAGGAGGAGGGGAGGAGGTGGATTTTTAAAGATCTGTATGATCTGATCAGAGTTGCAGAGAGGGAGGGTTCCCTAGAAAAGAAGTGCTTGAAGTGGGGGAGCAGGGTTCAAGAAACTCACAAATAATCAAATCTGTGAAAGTCAAACCCACAAATGTGAAAGGCTGACTGTATATAACTTATATCTATATATGTTACATCTTCAGCCAAAGGGGGAAAAATCATTAAAACGGGTCAGGAGCCAGTTTTCTTTCCCTAACATACCCTAAAATGCCACCCCCCACCAAAAAAAAAAAAGGTAAGGGAGAAAAACAAACAAAACCATAAGTAATTCATTTGACAACAATAACAATAATAAACAATAACAATAATAGCAACACTGCTGATGATGCTGATGATGACGACGATGGAAAATTGTTAAATAGCGCATCCCTGCTCTGAACTATTTAAACGGAAACTTCTGCTCTTGGGGATGTCTGGAGCAATCTGTGTCCAGAAAAAATAGCCACGGGTGCAGCTACACACCTTGGGCTAAAGTGTTACTCACTTGCTCTGGACTGAGCCCCTAAGCAGTCCTATATGTTAAGCATATGTTCAAATGCAGTAGCAGGAAGCACAGGGTTATCTGTTTCTGTTATTCATGGGCATTTGGAATTTGATTTTGAGTTTAGATGCCTTTGCCATATGTATATATAACATTAGACATCAAAGGCATGTGAACTCTTGATCAGTCTCTGACCTTCAACGAGACATTTTTAATCTTGATTGGTGAAATCAAGGATGCTGCAGAGTTTGGTTAAGTGCAGACACAAGGCCAATTGTCTATTACAACCAACATTTAATTAAGTTCAAGGGTATGTCAAGCATATTTTGCTGTCTGCTAAAGAGAGATTGTTTTAGCTGTTCTTGCATAAGCTAATAACCTATATAGAGATATGGTGAAAAACACTGAGAATTTACTGGGAAACAAATGAACTTATAAGCTGTTAGTGACAGAACTCTCAGAACATCTTCTGAATTATTAGCTTAAGAACAGTTTGGCCAGCATAAAACATGCATTTCTTGTTCAGGAAAGAAGGCTAACAGGCCACAAATATTTGCTAACAATAGTTTCCTAAACTGCTTCTTGTGTGCTCTAATAATACAATGAAAGGAGGGCTTCCAAGGTCAAAAAATGAACACACATGGTACTTGTGGTGTACAGTGCCTCCCACCATCTATATGATTTTCACATGTTGGAGAGGATGCCTGTGCAAGGGCCAGTTTATGTGGATTTTCCACAGACAATCCCTATCTTTGAAAATACAATGGTAGAGATTGCAAATTTGTAGCCTCTATGTGCTTGACATGCAAACAAACATCAGTGGAAAGCATGGGAAACATCTGAAAAAGCCAATGTGACTGCACAGTAAACTTGGGGAGGAAGTGAAAAGTGGAGAGGGGAGCTTATATAAAGAATGGAAGAAAGGACAAAACATCAAGGAAGAATACAGGAGTGTAGCCCTAGCCTGCAGGAATGATGGAAGGAAAGCTAAAGCTCAAAATGAACTGAGACTGGCTAGGCCACCAAGGAGCAACAATAGGATACAGTAAATTAATGAAATAATATAATACAATGAAATCATAAAACAACTTCATTATAAAAACAAATTGAATGCAAAAACAAAAACAAAAAACCAAGGAGAGTAAACCAAACACAATAGCACAGCTGGAGAAATAATTATGTTTAACTTGGCACAGAAATTATAGGACCATCAGCTCAGATGAGCTTCAGTCTGATGGAGACTGCTGAAATGAGGGACCACTGTGGAGAAAGCTCTTTGCCTGGTTTCTATATAACAAGTTTTCCCTAGGAATTTAATCCAGAGAAGAACCTGTTGTGAAGATCTTAAAAAATTGGCAGATTCTTATAATGTAGGACTGAGCAACCTCCATGAGTCAGAGGTCCTGTAACCCACAATCTCTGCACCTGGTATTTTCCTCACTCTTACCTGTGCTTTTCCCTCAGCCCCCAAAATGGACAATTGTCAATCGTAGGCCTCCATATGTGCTTCTACTTTGCCTGCTGTATTATAGTTGGAGATACTTCTTCAGATATTTGAATCTCAGTATGTTCAGGACTTATTAGAACCTTGACGAATAGAGAGCCAAAGACACTTTTCAAGAATTCATATAATACTGGCATTACCAGTATAATTCCTGGTAGCATTACCTGAAGCTTCTGAATCATCTCCAAATGCTGTCCAATGTATAAAATATTGCAATAATCTAACTGGGAAGTTACCAGAGTCAGCATCATGTCATAGCTGTGGCTGGTGAACTATCTGAAGCTGATCAGAGGCTGTTTGGTCACTGAGGAAACTTGGACCGCAGGCAAGATTGCTAAATCCCAGATTCCTCGGTTATGTATCTGCTCTTTCAAGGGAACTACAGTAACACCAAGAACAGAATGTACAATTAATCACTGGATTTGAGAATCAACATGGCCCAGCCCAAGAAACTTTGCCATCTCAGAGGGATCTGCAACTGAGGCACATACAGACAGTAGATCAAGTTAACTGCTTTTCATTCTTAGCTGCTTTTTAATCTATTATTAATTCAATTATATTTTAAATTTTCATATGTTGTTGTAAAGTATTTAGCTGTATCTTATAAAGATTAAAAGTCACTTTGATGCTTGGAAAAAGCAAGGGGAAGGAAAAATCACCACTGCCTGCCCCCCCCATGTTAAGATGGCATGTGAGGCATGGAAATTCATAATTGCCTCTCCCTGTGTCTTGGGTGAAAAGACAACAGCTATAAAACAAATAATGTAACATTTTCTTCCCTTTTGTGACTCTCAAAATGTATATCTGCTTCAGCCTGCCTCCTGGTAGAATTGGCCCTGGGAAATATAAATTATATTGCCTCCATCTTGTCAGGATTCAATTCATAGGTTTCAATGGACTCTACAAGTGGCCAAAATAAAAGAAGAAATGTACATGTCTTTTGACCACATGATTCATTTGCCCCTTCCCATGGTAATTTTCTTCTTTTTCACAGCTGCTGCCTCCAGTGAACATTTATAGGTGAGTTTTTCGTGGCTGAGGAATCTCTCATCACCCCCCACTTCATACTAACAGACATACAAGAAATACCGTAACGCTAAATACTGATCTACATTAGGTATAGGAGGCTGATTCCATTTGAACTGCCATGGCTACACCTCATGGAATCCTGGGATCTGTAGTTCAGTGAACTAATGCTCTCTCAAGGAGAATTCGAAGGATATCACCAAACTGCAGTTTCCACGATTCCATAGGACAGAGTTAAAGTGGCATCAAACTACTGTGTCATATGACATATCTATACTAGAACTGTATTGTACATATGCTTCATAAGAATACTGCAAATCATATATATTCCACAAAGGCATATGGCATGTGTTCAGAACTCCCCCCCCCCCAAAAAAAACAGACTCTTGCTCTTCTAGGAAACATGAGAAACTTTTTTTTTCATAGATGGCATTTTGAGATGGCCTTTCGCTTCTAGTAAGAGAATAAGTGAGAAAACATCCAAATCTTTGTAAACATTTGTCTATTATCTACTTATTTTTTATATCTTATCTTCCCTCTAAAGGTTTGTGTGGCCTTCACATTATGATGATTTATGTGGCAATTACCCATTTCTTCCAGCATTCAACTGTACCAATAATCTGCTTCCAGGCTTTTACAAAAAAATAAACATGGATATTATTCCTAGCAATACTTCTTTAAAAAGATTTTTTTTCCTGTTGATTGTCACAAAGAAATATCCCACAAAAACAAATTATGTACCTAAAAAAGGAACAGTTTTTGTGCAGAAATAATGAATGTGTCAATTTGTTACATGCATAAAGACAATTCTTTTAAACCTCCTTCAAACTTCTATGCCACAATTGCTGGACACTTAATTGCACACTGTTAAGTCATAATAAAAGCAAGGATTGTTCAAGAGTGATTCCTAGTAACAGAATCACCTATCAGGGGCAGAAACATTTCCTTTAGATTTGAAATTCTACTGAATGCTGTTCAGCATATTTTTCATAATGGTATTTTCTTGCCCATAGCTGAATATAGAGAATACACGTACTTTGGCACTGAACAATGCGTATTCGTATCAAATCTGTATGTTCTTGATATATGCTTGACAATGTACCCTTAAAGTGTCGGAAGGGTGCAAAGACACAGTATCCTAGTACCAAATAACCGAAAAATCCAGTAACTGCTGAACCGTCAATATTCCAGCCTTCTAAAGCATCTATTCAATTTTTCTGTTCAATACCCAATGTATACTCATCTATGATTCAGTCCAGATTATTCCTCCTCCTTTTTAAAGAAGCATGTTGGCTGACTTGTCTGTGCTCTCCCTTGTTGACAGATAGCAGTCAGGAGCTGAAGACTTATCTAGGTAAGCACTGGAAGATGGAACTAAGACAGGGAGAATGGGAGTTAGAGGTTAGGAGAGAAGTTAGAATGGGGTCCTCCAGGTCTTTCTTTGTGAGGAGTTTTGGAAATTCTTTGCCATATGTCAAAAGGTAACACTTAAAAAAATAACTAAACAAGAAGAGCTGTCTAGAAAAGTAGCAGAGGATATGCTACAGGGCATAAAAAGAGCAGGAGACAGGAACTGGCCTCTCCCCGAGATATCTGAACAAAGTAGATCTGTTCATTTGTTTGCTCTAAAAAGACAGACACAAATGTGGCTCATGCTGCTGCATATCCTCACTGTAAAGTGCCAAAAAAGAAAGGACTTCTTTCCAGTGGAAAAATGCCACGGCCTGTAAGCCGGGGATCAGCAGCAAAATCTACCATAACCCTGTGCCAGCTCCCATTTGGATGGCATGCTGCAGGATGTTTATCTCACAATGCTCAGAATCAGATGTGCATTCAAAAGCTTTCTTTTCTCCTCCTCCCCTTCCTCTCCATTTCACACTCCATTTGTAATGATTAATGCTTGCATTCTTGAGGAACGAAAGCTGAAACAGATGTTCAGCAGTTACAATGCCATTTCACTCACCCAGAGCCAAAGGCTGAAATCTCTAGCAAATCAGTGGCTGAAGTCAAAATGTGGATGAATAAAAATGAATGGGCAAACTCTTAGGGGCTTTATTTCAGTGGATAACAAGGTGGTGGATAAAAGTGGTTGTAAGGTGGTACAGAGGGCTGTGTATAAGGATCCTGATACTCAAAATTCAAGCACACATTCTGTTGCTATTAATGGTACAAGTGGTGTAGTCCCTCAGTGTGTTGTGAATATGTACATGGAATGCTTATGTCTAGATGGGGCATGAGCTAAGGGCAGAGCTGCTATATAGGAAAGTCAGCTTTCATACAGAGGAGAATGAAGACCAAAGGTTTGCTGTTATGCTCTGTAAGAATTATATCAAGATTCAGAATCACCCAGTGTTTTGAAGACAAGTTATATGAGAACTTCCTTTCCCTTGTTATAGAACCACAATTTGCAAAACAAGATCTAATGTGTATTTTCCTCTGCAAATATACAGTAGATGTGAGGACCCAACTATGTGTATGTGTATAGTATCTGCAGAACACCCCTCCAGCACCACATTTCAACCAAGCTGATTTTCTTCCTGTCAGTCTTCATTAATGTCCAGCTTTCACAACCATACATTAAACTGAGAAATGTTATGGAATGGACAATTCTAGCCTCTATCCATCTGAATTCTTATCAGACACTCATCCCATATTGTTGTCTGTCCACAAAAGCTACACCCCTTTGGAAAGAGAGAGACTAGACACCATATTCAATATTCAACTTGGAAACAGCTTGTTTGGGAATAGACTGTTTAAAAGACTGCATTTGCCTATGTGAGCCTGTCCAGATTTTAAGATCTTTGGGGAAGTCTCATCTCAAAATCCTGCTGCCCTCAGAGGGACATTTTGTGGGGACAGAATATTTCAGTGGCTGCTCTTGGATTCTGGAATTCCCTGCAATGGGAGGCTAGAATCAATTCTTGGCATTGGATGCACATATATCTGTGTGTGTCTATAGCTGACAGAGTGCTAGCTGTGTCTTTTATTATGTTTTAATGTTGTTTTTAATGCATTCCTGTGTTTGCAATCGTGTTGTTAACTTGTTTTTATGAGAGATGTTTTTGTCAAGATTTTGTGTTTAGTTAGTGTTTTCTTCTTGTTAGGTGCCTCAAGTGCCATTTATGGGTGGAAAGGCAGGGACAAAGTAAAATAAACTACATACATACACACACACACACACACACACACACACACAAAATAAAACTGAGACACTGAGAAAATGTCTATTTCTTCTCCGTGTAGGAAAAGTTATCGGGCAAGTCCAAAGAAATGCTTGTTTTCTGCCATGTGTTCTTAATCTACAGTGACACTTGCTGGGAGTCAAAGAAAGCCTGCTCCTGAATGCATGTAAAATCTGACACTGCTCCTAAATAACAGTTGTAGATACCTTCAACAGTTTACAAAGCAGTCCCATTTAAAGAATCAGATTCTATAAACGCATAAATATAAAAATATACACTGTGCATACACAACAGGAGCTTGATACAATATTGTACTCCATCAATGCTTTTGAAGAAAGGGATTGCCAAAAAATAAAAGAAAACAACAACAACAACAACAACAAAGTAAAAAACAAAAAGAAAACAAAAAGCAAAACCAAAAAAAGCTCAATCAAAAAAATAATCGGTTAGGCTTTTATGGAACACTTATTATGACCATGAGAAGAAAATAGTTTGTCTTTCATAATGAAGTAGGAGCAGAAATGGTACCATAAACTGTACTCTTTTACAAATGTAGTTTACAGTATGTAAAATAAGCCTTTCCATATATAGTGCAGATATGTCAAACAACTGTCCTTTAACTAAACAGAAAAGCACCGAGGTCAATCACAGGTTGCCACCCTCTGGTTACTTGTATGACTTTTAGGAATGTACGTCTTCAGCTGTTCTGTCCTTGCATGTGGGGAATGAATAAATGGTAGTTTTCTCCCTGTTATAGGAGAAAAATATTCTTCCACAGTATTTTCCTTGTATTTGAGTATCTTGAAGTGTTGTGGAAAAATTATTTGAGTTGAAAAAGGCAAAACGTTTTGGTGCAAAAAGCAGTTTTCTGCACAGGAAAAAAAAGTTTCCTGCATAGGAAACAGTGTTTTCTTTATAGACAACTGATTTTTTGCACTTTTTTTTTGCATTTTTTACGCTGAATACAGTTGGCCCTCCACATTTGTGGGTTTCACTTTCACAGATCCGATTAATTGCAAGTTTCTCCAAGCCCTACCCCCCAAGTGCTTATTATCTAGAGGAACCTTCCCTCTCGGTGGCTCCTATCAGGCCATGCAGTCCTTTAAAAACCTGCCTCTAGTCGTCTTCCTCCCCTACAAGTCATTGCCTGGCCAGCCAAATATGGATCACAGCCTGATTTCTCATCACCACAAACCCCTTCCTGATGTAACCCCCACATCCAAGGAAGGAAATAGGGGTGAGAGAGGGCTGTTAGACTGATCCATCCCCTTTCCCTCTCCCTTTCTCTGATCTGGTTTGGACCCTTAGTGTTCGTTCTCCCCACTTCGCCTTGGCCCCCTTCCCACACAAACACACGTTTTGATATTTGTGATTTTCCCAGTTTTGAAGGCATCCTGTCCCCCTAACTCTAGCAAATGTGGAGAACTAACTGCAATTCTTCCACAACATTCTGGAATGTTTGAATAGTGGGAGAAATTTGTGCGTCTGCTGGAAGGGAGTTTCCCAGCTGTTGGGAATTTCATTTTTCAACCTGGGAATGAATAATAATGAACATTCTTTCCGTTCCAAATAACTACACATCCCTCCTGTTGCCTTCATGGTTGAATGCAGTTGTGCACCAGTGACAGTAACGTCCTCCCCCACAGCTTTCCCATGCACCCCAGTAAAAAAGAATTAAAATACCAAACCAAACCAAAGAATCAAATGAGCAGCTGATCATCAATAATAACTCAACTTTTTCAAGGCATCCTACTGAGTAATCATTTAGAAATTCAGAAAAGGAGCTCCATGATTTTTTCATGTTGTGATGCTAATTCATCCAACTGTCTCCCCTAATCTCCCCTGATCTCAGAATGCATTTAAGTAAAATAATTTTTGTCCTCTTTGATACTTGTTTTTAAAATCCAGTCATTTATTTGTTTCATTTCTATATGCTTCTTTCTTACTGTTCTTTGCCAGGATAATAACAGTGTCTAACAAAATTAAAACATGAGCAAAAGCAACTGGTACAAGAGCAGCAAAGAGTGTCATGGGACAGATGGAAACACACAAATAGCAGCAGCTACAGACCTTTTGGAATAAAATTGTCATCAAAGTCAACCTGAATGCTAGTAACAGAGGATCTAGGAGAACTTTAAGAGAGTTCCCAGAATCGTGCCACTACAGTATCAGCATCTTGTCCTTTGTGCCAACTTGTTGCACCTATGACAGTGGGTGAAAACACAGCAGGGCAACAGGCTCCAACACTGCTCTTAGGCCAGAATCATGTGGGTGGGTTATGCTGGAGCAACCCTTGGTTATGCCTGTGTAAGACCTTTTCAAGATGTAGAAGATGGTACCTTGTACTTCCCTGTGTAGCACCTTTGCACTGAGTGTCAGGAACCGAGATCACACACACAAATGTACCAGTGCAAATACATGATTTATTTAGAGTGTGATGCGTGCACAAGACTTCAGTGATTGAACTGGAGGCAGTTTGCAAAGACCAAACATTATAAGCAAAAGAATCTGTTCCCACAGTAATCAGACAGCAATAAGACCTTGGAGGAACTAGCTCAGGCTGGTATTTCTTATCAGTGCTGAATTCCTGGTGGTGTTTACCTAATGGTCTCTGGTTCACATTCTTGGTTACAAGCAAGCAGCTAAATACTACTACTACATATCCCATACTAAATACTATCCCATACTAAATATGGAGGGCTACCTGACACTGAGTGTGCAAGGACCGTCTAAGATTCCCAGTGGTACCTCCCCAGCTCCTGATTGGCTGCTTCATGCACCTAGGAACCACCTTGTTATCTTGAAATGGTCCAGAATAAAGAAACGGCTTCAACATTTTCCAGGGAACGGTGGCTGCTCCTTCTCCTCTCTCATATGCTCAAATTGCCTAAGCACACCTCAAAGACAAGTGGTGCTAGGACCAAGCTTTGCCCTGGATCCTCCAGCTCTCCTTCTGTACTTGGGCAAGAAGAGAGAGTCATCCGCTGCCTTTTCCCCTCAGCAGCAGCATAAATACAGTGGTGGAGATAATGCACTATTATGGCATTGACACTTATTGAAGAGGAATCTATTCCTAAGGTATCCTGAGCCCAGACTACTTACCTCTTTTTTTTTTTTTTGAGGGGGGGAGATGTGTGTGTGAAAGAGAGGTTAGGGCAACCTAGTGACTTCCACATGGTTTCAATTACAGCCCTCATCAGTCTTAGCATTAGTAATGGTTGGAGATTATGGGAATTGTAATCTAAAATATTTGAAGAGTGACAGGTTGCCCACCCCTGGTGTGTGTGTGTGAGAGAGAGAGAAAGAGAAAGAGAGAGGGAGAAGGTACTGAGGAGGAGCTGTAGAAATCAAAAGAAGGAATGGCAAAACCACCTTTGTTTATTCCTTGCCTAAGAAAACCCTATGAAATTTATGGGGCCACCATATGTTGACAGGCAAGTTGAAGGCACATAAACACATGAACACCTAGGAATTTCATGGGCTGATGTTCCATTTGAACCATTGCCTGAAAGTTTGCTCACCTCTTTTCAGGATTGTTTCCTTATCCTGTCCAACATTAAGAAAAGTGACAAGAATGGTCCCTGGGAGTGTCTTCCCAAATACATGTTTCATACTCAATATCTGCAGTGTCAAATGTTGACCATTATGAATCAGCCATTAAAAAATTATTCATGACAACTCAGCTTGGCACGCTGTCAATATAAACACACCAAAAATACTTTTCAGTGACAAGCAGTAGCTTATATGCTCCAGTGCAAGTCAATGAGTAAGTGGTAAGTCATATAAGGAGACATTCCTGAGTGGTATACACATATGTGTGAATCAGCTCTTAAACTCACTTAGCTTGGGAATGGTGCCTTTCATTTCTCTCTGCTTTCCTTTCTGCCCTTTTCACAAACCTGACTTGCAACTTCTAAAATTAGATTTTGTGTTGCTAAGAACAGCTCAGAATCAGAACCCAAATGAATCTCCAGAGATATCATCCAGATTGTCTGCCCCAAAGAGAATGCGTTCTGTTATGCACAATGCATAGAACATATCAATTTCTCAGTGACATTCTCTTAAGCTTAATTGTTAAAGAGAAGATGGCTTTAAACACAGATGTCATGGTATGTATATAGGTGTCTGTGGGAACTAGAGGGAACTCCACTGATTACAGCTGAGGTGGGGAGCCTTTGGACTGCCAGCTGTTTTGGTCTACAGTTTTCATCAGCACCATCCAGCATGCCAAAAGAGAACTTTCTGTGGGAACTGTAATTCAAAGATCTAGTGAGCCAAAAGTTCCCCTCATCTCTTCTAAGCAACTGGGCTTCCAGCTTCCATAGAAACTTATGTGTCATGATGCTTCTGTATTTAGGCTTTCCTCCAGCATACTTCCACACTTAACACATGGATATTAGGGATGATCGGATGGAAAAGTTTAAACTGGTTTTGGTGGGAATTAAGCAGGTGACTAGCTCTTTCCCATTAAAATTAATCCAACTTTTGACTGACACGTGTCCTCTGTTTTAAAATAGGGCATATTCAATAGATGGTTTGTGAAAGAAGAAAGAACCTGAAGAAGAATAAAATGCAAAGCAGGTATTGTTAGATAGTTCTATAAATAGTTAAAACAGTACAGCAAATGTTCACAACTGAGCATGCCAAAAAGAAAAAGAAAAAGAAAAAAAAACCATAAGAAAATGCAGTCAGTTGTATACATATCTGATGAATGTCTGAAAATGTTAATTGGTCCACACTGTAAAAAGCAGAAAATTAACTAATATTCATTCACTGTGTTCATCATGTAAAATGCATCACTCTGGACATTCACTCAATACGTACAGAATTAATAACATTGCTTTGCAGTTTCTGAGACTGTATTTTGGACATTCGTTGTACTATTGTATAAGAAAACTAA
>CAOKZL010003582.1:0-83903 GCA_948472985.1 Iguana delicatissima
AAATTTCTGTGCCTGGAAATTGTTTAGTTTTTTTTCCAGCTTCCCAATTATGAAAAAATAGCAAATGTTGGAAAGCTCTTATAAACAATTAAATTATATTTTCATACATCCCTGCTTGAAACTGCTCACTGGAGCAGAATCTTAGGTATGAGCATAGATTTGCACTTATTGTCAAAAAATTTAATCTAATTTAGGGTCTTCTTTAGAAACAAAGTAGTAGAGTTCAAAGAGTTAAACTCCCTCCACACCCACACACTCACTACAGTCTGAATAATTATCAGCAACTTTAGCCTGAGATATATATATATATATATATATATATATATATATATATTTGGAACTTCCATGTCAAACGCAAACATACATTTAGTTTGACACATCTAATTTAGGCCTTTAGATTCTTCACCTGCTCTTTTCAGCATGCTTTTGGGAGTGGGTTAAATTTGGGAGTCAGGGCAGAATAAGGAGAGCCTGGAAAGTTATTTTTATGAAAGTAATTTGAGAGAGTTATATATCTAGGAACTTTTTTCTCTCAAGCCTGCATCCCCAAACAGCTTTGTTGATGTGTACTTTCAAGCCATTTCTGAGTTATGATGACCCTAAGGTGAGCCTTAGAGGGGGTAGTTCTTGTCAAAAAATTATTGATGTCTTTTGGTGATTGATGCTAGTCAAAATAATTGATGTGTCTCCCTCACCCAGATGTACTAGGTCTGGATGTATGGAATGGGTTATGTAACCCTTCCCAGAATTTATCCCACCACTCTTGACCAATGGAAACAACTTGCAGACCACAAGGTATAGATTTACAAGGGATAAATTTCCAATTCATTCTCCAATTGGTCCGAGTGGGATCATGTAACCCCTCTAGCAACATGCTCCACCACCCATGATCTATAGGAACTAGTTTCATAACCTTTGGATACTCATGGCCTGAACTGACCAATCTTGATAGATTTCCAATTTGTACCCTGACTGGTCCCAATGGGGTCATGTGACCTCCCTAGAACTCACCAGACCATACCCAAACAATAGGATCTGGTTTCAAATATGCAAGAGAAAGAAGCAACCATTTACATATTTATAAAAAGTATAAAAATATTCCATGAATTTAGAAGAGCTTATGCTGATGGACTTAATGTCATGTGCTGGTTATGTCAAGGAGATATGCTGGGTCAGGCATGATTTCCTCTAAGTGGATGGCAGAGGAAGAGGTGATGTGGCCAGACGAGCAGGTGCAAGGTTATCAGGATTGTTATGACTGTAACTTGTGTACTGGGGAAGACCACACACCAGAAAGCTGATTGGGTCTCCCACTTGATCAGGGTGACAGTGAGACTTAAAAAGACTGGTTTTTGCCTTCACAAGTCACCAGTTAGGTTTTCCTAGTTGGTCATGTCATGCTGCTGACAACTTATGCCTGATGTTTTTTCTTACTTAATTGCTTCTGGAATGTTTTGCCAAAAGTCTTATCTTAGTGTGCAGCAATAAATTTGCCTCTAAGCCTAATGTAATGAGACTCCAGATTTTTTTCCTGTTTCAATGAAAACATCTGCTGCGGCGAAGCCTTGCTTCACTGTCAGAACTCTGCATATGCTCAGAGGAGCCAGTTCCTGCTAACCCTGACAGGCTACTCACTTTCACAAAAGACATTCAGAATGTAGCAGAACAGTTTATTAATGAAGTAGATGAGGCATAGCTCTTGGACAGTTGCTAAGGCTAATGTATCACACCACACGCTTTTGTACGTGAACAATTTTGATTGGTGGATCCCCAAATGTCTTCCCATTTCCTAAACTCTGTGTGGTTTCCAGAGGAACTAAATTGTTTACATTCTTTGATCTTGCTAATCACAAACTTTCCCAGGTTTTCTTATCTGCCTCCAAGTTGTTTAAACAATGCCTCCCTAGGACCACTCTGCCTCAGATCTTTGTTACCCTGTGTGCTGGGGGTCCTGAGAGGGTCTCCTAAATAACCAAGCAACAACAACAAAAGATGGGGAAATTAACTGGAGCACTCACTTAAGCTAACGAGAGGCAGGATAACTTTGCAAGGATCTTTTAACCGAGTGTCTACGGGGTCAAGTCAGAAGAGCAGCCAGACAAGTTTTAAAGTAACAAAATTGATTGTTTTATTAACAAGCAAACACTAAATAAGACAACACATGCACACAGCTAACTAAGAAATAGGAAATGAGAGTTTTAGGGGAAATGGGTGATACGACACCTTTCTTGTAGTCCTGAAGAAGCCAAAGATGTTAGTAAAGAAACTCAGCATGGTGGCCAAGGGGAGTTTGCTCAACAGAGTGGCAGCAAGGCTGGATGGAAGTCAGGAGCAATCTAAGGAAGCACTCAGAGCTTGGGGTTTATATGGGGGAAAATATGACCTTGGGCTAGTCTGTACTTGGGAGAGAACAATGAGGTCTGGGGGCAAGACAATGTCTCCGAAAGGTCAGAATTTAACATGATTGAGTTAAGTTCGAATTGACAATGGGATGGCCAGTATGCAGATGCAGCTTGCCTGGGCGGTGGAGTGTCCAGCTCGCCAGGGTGCCTGCTCGGGGCAGGGAGCTCTTTGTGTTAGCGTGCATACTTAATGAAGCGTTTGTTTCGGGAGGTCTCCTAAAGCAAGATCTGACTGTGTCTGGCTTGCTTAGGTGTAAACAGAAATGATTCAGCATTTAATAGCCAAGCCTAGCTTCATGCTTGTTTGGGGACCTCACAAACACTTGGCTGAGGGTGGCAAAACAAGACTGAATTGTGATATCAGAATGATATCTAATGTCTACTGAAGCCAGGCCAGTTCAAGGTGATAACAATCCCCCCCAAAAAATGGGCAATTTGACACAAATTGATCATTTTCCAGTTAAACATTTCAAGACGAATTTCGGGCCGAATAGAGGTCTACAGATTCCAGAGTTGTATCACACCTCGGGAACAGGGGTTTTACAACATTTCTATCTAGTAAAAACAGTCCCTAACTAACAAAATCCTAAACCTAACCATATACACAGACAAACAAATTTACAATGGCAGTCAGCGGAATGCAATGATCAATGAATAATGAACCATGAGCAAGCAATTAGCAATAGCCGGCAACCAATGAATAGCACACTCCCACCAATGTAGAAGGGTACCGAAGCAATGAAAAATAACAACTGAGCAATGACCAAGCAGTAAATCCAATGCAAGGTATGGCAATGAAGACAAATCAACAAGCAATTTGTAGTCCAATGTGGATGGTGGAATGAGAGTTCATAGTCCAGAGGAGGTGACGTGCAAGAAAGAGTCTCTGCACCACCACCCCCGGAAAGAGGAAAGTTCAGAATCTGGAGAATGCAGGCATAGAACCATGGCAAAGAGTCTGGATAAAGTTGGACCATCAGCAAAATGTCCAAGTTCGTGGTCAAGCTAGCCTGGAACGCTAGCTCTTTGCAGGAGCAGGGCAGTGGAAGCATCCATTCGGAAAGCAAAAGTCCTTGAAAGCAGGGGTTTTGGAAAAACAGTCTTTAAAGTCCATTGGAGGGGGTCTGGATCACCCCCTCGGGTCCCGCCGCACCATTGGAGGGCTTGGGCCGCTTCCTTGGAAAGAGATCCCAGCTGGAACTGCGGTAGCTTGGAGTTCAGTCCCCCCACGGTATCCACGGGCGATGGTCTGGTCTGCGGGTCGTCCAGGTACTCTGGAAACATCGACCTGTAGCTTATAACGAAAGACTGACATTGTTAGCGGCCAATGTATATAACCAATGCAAATGGTCGGCTCAAAGCTTATTGGGAACTGAGTTAGAATTTGAGTTTTCTGGCTCACCATAACCAAAAAGACTCATGAAGGTGAGGGTTTAAATAGCAACTGAGGTTGTAGCTATTTTGGTCGGAGGAAGGCTGTTGGTCAGGGCGGTGAGACTGCTGTTTCGGGACCCGCATCTACTCGACGGCCCTGGAGAGGCCGATGTTACCTTCCCAGTAGTGCAAGGGGACTTTCATTGATGAAAGTCCCATTCACACTCTGGTCTGTATAACACGGGCCCGTGTTCTCACACCCCCACCCAGTCAAACTCTGAGCCGGAGCTCCAAGCCTGATGATGTAACCCGAGGGTTTGGGGCGGCAGGGCTGACGGTTCGATGCTGGCCCCGAGCAGCAGTATCACTACTCCAGAGCTATAAGCTGGACTCCGAGGGCAGACCTAAAGATTGGTCGCCTTCAGACAGGCTTTTGAAACCAAGTGGGACAGTACATTTTAAACACACAATCACAATTAACTATTTACAAACATGGGGATGCGCCTCGGGCTCTCAATAAAAGCGTCTAACTTGAAGCTGAAGTACCTGTCGTTTAACCCACAGTGCTAGGCCGATGAAACTTATGGCAAGTATCAGTTGAATGGAGATCAGAATAATCAGAGGGTGTAGGGCGAAGCGTGCTATCGCTTGCCATGTGGAAGACCATGTGATGAAGTCCCGCTGTGAGCATTTGGAGGCAACTTCGAGTTCCTCAGAGGTTTTTACAGCCACCTGAGCCGAATGGTTAACAGTTATGGCAATTTACTGGAGGGACTACGACACCTCCTTGACCTTTTGCGCTAAGCTGGTGAGGTTCCTTAGCCATAAAGAAGCAGGAATCTCATCTTCCAGATGGAAACCGACTAATTCGGGTTCTGTAGGTGCATATACAGTTTTCAGAATGTAGTCTCGTATCTCCCTGTGGAGATAGAAATCTTGGCCGAAACAATCCTGAACCAATTGCGAGCAAAAGCAAGGATTCCCAGCGGTGCGATTCACCATTACAGTTGCACTACTGGGTAGTTCTGTCAGATCAGTACATGGAGTCCGTAGACAAAAGTACTCGTTAATTTGGGCCATGACTGTGGTGTTGACAGGTACCAATACATAACTTGAAAGGTTGCTGTGGCTATAACTATCCATAATGCAGAAACACTGCACCCAATGGTGGTGAAATAGACATCATGACAAATCAAAGAAGTGTGTACCATTGGACCAATGATACAGCTGTGGGGGTAATAGGGTGGCATTGGCGGCTATGAGAGGGAGTCCTAAGTGGGATACTGGATGTAAGATTACCGCATCCAGAATCCTTTCATGGGCAACATCCACCGTGAGATTTAGGCTCTGCCACGAGGTGTGTCGTATCTGTGCCAAAGTGGCAGGATGTTCCAGAGATTCCAGATATCGCTCTCTTAGCAGGCTCAGGATCTCAGGGTGTATTAATCCCATGAGGCTGGCCTGGATCACCTGAGCGGCGAAGGTGATCACGTCGCTTTGTAGTTGTGTGCATTGTATTGCAACTGACAGATTGTGGGTCGTGTGCTGTAGAACACAGCCAAGGTCGGATGTTATGTCTTGCTTGAAACCAACCCACTGTGGAAGCAATTGACTGATCAAATCCATTCCTCTCGCTAGGTTCGTTAAACCAGCAGTGGAGGATATACCAATATCTTTTGTTTTTGTGCCAATCACACCTAATTTGTTGGCTAGGACCTCATTGTCCATAGCGCTAATGATTGCGCTGCCAGTTCCAATTTCTCCTAATGCGGTACCTAAGATACCTCGCTTAAGGCAAGTGTGTGGGTGGGAGAATGACAACCATCGCTTCTCCCAGTGTTCCCACTGCGTCCATGCCAGTTTCAAATAAGGTTGGCATGCTGGAGTGACTCTGGAGATATTGACAACTGTAAAATTCAATATCATTTTGGTGATTATGGGTTGGACGTCCGAGTAAACGACCATTTCTATGTCCTTGCAGACTACAGAACTACGTACGTACATAGCCGGGTGGCGTTCAGGAGGAGGGGGGGCGGTGGATATCTGATTTGGGACACCATATCTTTTGACATGAGAAGTTGCATCCTGTTGGTATTTGGGTGATATTTTGGCAGTGGAACAAATATGTTTTCCATACCCATGAATGGCAGCAATTGTCGAAAGTAAAGCTGAGTATGATCAATGCCTCTTGGTGATGGTCACTCCGGACCATCCTAGTGGTCATGGGAGCAACGGATGTTGCCATGCTGGGGTTTGTACTAACTTTCCCACCAGCAAGGGCCATTTTTAACTCTGCACTCAGCTTTGTGTGGGAGCGAATCTGGAAGCTGGTGAACAACTCAAAGGGGTACCTTTTCTGAAATCCAGGGAACAATGGGGTTCCGCTTACTATCGTCTCTACCTCGGGATATGGGTTCAAGTATCACATGGCTTGCATGTTAAACTGCCAATCCATGTAAACCTGGGTGTACTCTGGTGAGGCTCCGCAGGCTCTTTCAGTCAAAACTAATAAGACTACCATCCACGTGAACGGCCCCATTCTGTCTCCCTGTAGGGAACACAGATACGGGAGTCTGTCACTACTGCTAAACTTACACTAAACAAAAATCTAAACAGGCACTATTTATATCCTTAGGGAGTCCGAGAGGTTGCCACTCCTCTCTGTCCCGTTCAGGCAAGGCCAGTCTAACCATTATCAAAAGCCTCATAAATTAAGGCCAATGCCTTGGACCAATTAATGGCAGATACTTTCTTGTTCTGTAAGGAGGTCTGAGGAAGTACGGGGCTTAACTGTCGGTGTTTGGGGGTCTCTGGAACTACCTACCAGAATGGCAGCGCCCACTCCTGGCTGGAGACTCTTTTATTCGGAATCAAAGGGAGGCTGGTCTTGGGCTTGCGTGCCACCTGGGAACTTCTCTCCCTTGGCAGGAATATGACCAAAATGGGCTAGTCCGGGCCCGCTTCACAATCACCAGGGTCACAGTCAATGTGCTGCCGGGTCCCTGAAGGACGATGTGACACCAAAACAGTTTTATGGAAGGGGAAGGCAGTAGCCAGGTCCACCTCCATGTGGCATTTGGATTTCTCCATCTTTGAAACCTCCCTAGCTGGACTACAGCAAATGGGAGTATGGGAGGTCAAGTTGAGGGGTGTCAGGGCCAGTGCCACCGCTAATCTGGGCTCTGGCTGGGCAGGAACCTCTCGCTGCCGAAATTCCCAGTCTCCTTTGAGATTCCCTGTAAAGATTGCACGGAGAAGAAAAACTCTCTGGGCCACGGCCTCAAGGAAATCCTGGGGGAAAGTGATGGTGTCTAGTCGGGGTCTCCATGCAGGGACAAGCGCGAGTGTTGGAAGCACTGGTCTGTCTTCCTCCTGATCCTCAGCCTGGTGTGACCCTCTTTGGTGCTCTGAAAGCACAATTACCACCAAGGGGTTGGGACTCGAACTCTGGACTAGGTCAGAAGGAGCTACAAAGGGCCCTGTTCTTGCGCGCCCTGGGCGCCTATGTTTTCTGGAGGGCTTAGGTTGGATTCCCCCCCCCATATCCGGGCAACCAGATAGTGTCAGGGGTGGGAGCACCTTGTCTCGTCAAGCCTGGGAACAGCACTTTTGCAGCTGATCCGGAGTTTGCACGAAGGGTGGCAGGGTTCTTTTCCCTATAGGTCCCAGTGCCTGCCATCACTGTGGATCTACCCCATCTGTTCGGCTTCAACCAAGCCGCAACTCATTGGGGGAGATCCCGGGACCGAAGGCACCCCTATCCTGAAAGTCCTAACTCAGGGTAGAGACCAGCTGGAGGGGTACCATTGGTCACCGCGCTCACAGGCTGACCAATCCTCAATTGGACCTGCTTGTCCAGGGTGTCATAGAGCTCGTTCGTGGGTCTCCCATCAAACTGGCTCATGTCCAGTCCACACTTCTGTAGCATGCCCCAGACTCTGACTCTGTCTGAAGAGTTCGTCTGGGCCGTGAGATAGAACCCACCGGACGTCTCCCAGGGAGAGCCAGACTCAGAGGGCTGTTTGGGGGCAATGGGCTGCTGTGGAGGGTTCCCTGCCTTGCTGGGCTGGCTGCGGGAGTCCCTCCCTTGCCACTGCCTGTCCTGTCTGGGAGCGGGGCATGAGTTCCAATTCCCTCACAGAATGGAATTCAGCGCAGACTTCCTGTGCTGGGAGTGGGGCCCATAATTGGAGTATGTCACCTCCGATACGGGTTCCCAGTTCCCTGCGTCTCTCTTCTGGGCCTTGATGGGGAGTCAGAGGAAGCCAGTTTCCCGTAACAGGTCAGCGACCCAATGGAGGTTGTTCAAAAAATTCTCCCAAGATGTTGTGGCTGGATCCACCAAACCCAGGGCTATCTTTGTCTCGTGGTTCAAGCCTCCGTACAATAGAGTCTTGAATTCCACGTGGTCAAAGTTGTACCCGTGGGCGGTCAGGGGGACCTTCTCGGAAAAAATGGCCAGCTGCTGCTTCCGCACCACGTAAGCCTCAGGGTTCTCTCGAGGACCCTGCTGCTCCATAATGTAGAGCACGCTAGCACTTTGTCTGGGACAGAGGATCTTCACTATCTCTTTCATCCAACTGTGTGCCTCGAGTCTGACCAAGTCTCGAGCTGCCACGGCTAACTCAAGACTAGGAAGCTCCGATGGTGATATGCAAAGCCAGGCCAACTGGATCAGGTCCTGACCATTAGCTGTCGGGTGAGACTGGCTGTCACTGCTTTTAGCCACGTGATCCCTGTGGACCAATTCAATGGACTCTGTTGGTCCGCGATTGCCTTGGTTTTGGTGGCACACCAGGGGAGCCTAGTCTTGGTGACCTGCGTCTCCTGGGTCTCAACACTATCTTCAGTTGCAGAGATGGTCCTGCGTGTCATGGACCTGGTCTCAACAGGGTGAACTGGGGCCTTAAGGGCATCCCAGTCTGGATTGTGGGGAGAGGAAGCCAGAGCATCCTCTGGCAAGGGCTCTCTGGACAAATCTGGGGCAAAGCTTGGGAGCAGCTCCGGGCACACAGCCGAAATCAGGGCCTTGCATGTTTGGAGCTGGCTCTTCAAGGCAGCAATCTGTTTCTGGCAAGCCGAGTGACTAACAGCCTTGTGTTGTTCCTTAACTTGCCCAACCATGAACTTGGCCACTGCTCGGGCATGATCCAGCTCAGCCTCTAAGGCATGGGCTTTCTCTTCCCAGGTCTGGGCCACTACCATGAGGTTGCCAAGCTTCTGGGCTGAGGCCTACATGACGGATGCAAAAGTTACCTTGTCCACCTGCAAGGTCTCGATCTCGGTATGAAGCCAGGCATTCTCTTTCTTGATTTCTGCTAACTTCCCCCAGGTCTCAACTAGGGCACTGCTAGCATCTCTGGCCGCAAGCCAAAGTCCCCAAGCTGCCAACACATCCTTCGATGGCCCAAATGGGTTCTTTGATTTGCGCACCAGGGCATACACTTCTCAGAGAGAGGTAAAGGGATCGGCCGTCTGGAAGACAGAGTCCTTCCAGGGCACTTTCCCTTACCCAAAACTCATCTCTCCAGTTTTCCTCGGACCTCTTCCTCACACATGAGATGCTTCACAGCAATGGGGTTCTCCTTAGCCATTCTACCACAAACAACAACAACAACTCACTACACAAACACGGGACCAGGAACTGGAGGGACGGGCAGGATCACATAGGCCCCTGGGGGAGCTAAGGAATACGAACTCTATTGAACTACTCTAGGGACGAGGGAGAGGAACCAATCTCCAGCCTGCCCAAATAAAAGTCACTTTTGTGCACCCAGGCCTGATTTTCCACCTCGACAGCACTGGGGACAAAAGGACAAGGCAATGGTTTGCGGACGGGGAGGTCACCTAGACCCAGGGAACCCTCAGGAGTACTCCACCTACCTGAAGGGGGGTAATGAACACAATGGAACTTGCCATGTTGCCCGGCCGAACAGCGGGGAAAAAGGGTGAGGAACCAAAGACCAAACCATCCTTAACTGGTTTTCTGGCTGGGGGGCCCCTCCTATGCCTCGGGCTAAACCCTGAACTATGTCAGGAATCACCACCCGCACCTAACAAGCCAGCAAATCGGGGCGCACCCGAAAACTGAGAAGCCAGGACGCACACGCACCTTCTCCAATGTAAACAAGCAAAACTCAAAGGGATAACTCAAAAGGGGCAAAGAAAGGAGTGGGGCTGCTCCTTCCGTATTTTTCGTGTGCCTTGCTGCTAAGGTGTTGAATGTGTGTGGACTGTTGCTGGCGTGCTAGGCCTAAAACACGTACAACTCCAGCCCACGATAGACCCAAGTTGGGGAGGTCATTCCCAGGACAAGACAAAGAAAGGGGAACAGATTTCCACCCGTTAGAGTTACACACACAGAGAGAGAGAGTTACGCACACACTTGCCTGCCTACCCACTTTCTAAAACAGCTCAACTGACCGTTCCCTAGGTCAGTACCACCCGATTTCAGGAGGGTCGCGATTCCTTCTCAAATTAGGGGTACCGGGGTTGCCCGCGTTGCTCCACCACTCTGTAACCCTGTGTGCTGGGGGTCCCAGAGGGGCTCCCAAATAGCCAAACAACAACAACAAAAGATGGGGAAATTAACTGGAGCACTCACTTAAGCTAACAAGAGGCAGGGTAACTTTGCAAGGATCTTTTAACCCAGCGTCTATGGGGTCAGGTCAGAAGAGCAGCCAGACAAGTTTTAAAGTAACAAAATTGATAGTTTTATTAACAAGCAAGCACCAAATAAGGCAACACATGCACACAGCTAACTACGAAATAGGAAATGAGAGTTTTAGGGGAAATGGGTGATACGACACCTTTCTCGTAGTCCTGTAGAAGCCGGAGATGTTAGTGAAGAAACTCAGCATGGTTGCCGAGAGGAGTTAGCTCGTCCGAGCGGCAGCAAGGCTGGATGGAAGTCCGGAGCGATCCGAGGAAGCTCTCAGAGTTTCAGGTTTATATGGGGGAAAATATGACCGTGGGCTAGTCTGTACTTGAGAGAGAACAATGAGGTTTGGGCACGAGACAATGTCTCCTAAAGGTCAGAATTTAACATGATTGAGTTACGTTCGAATTGACAATGGGATGGCCAGTATGCAGATGCAGCTTGCCTGGGTGGTGGAGTGTCCAGCTCACCAGGGTGTCTGCTCGGGGTAGGAAGGTCTTTGTGTTAGCATGCATACTTAATGAAGTGTTTGTTTTGGGAGGTCTCCTAAAGCAAGATCTGGCTGTGTCTGACTTGCTTAGGTGTAAACAGAAATGATTCAGCATTTAATAGTCACGCCTGGGAGAAGAATCAAGATGGCATAGTGTTAGGTTGTCACTCGCACAGCTGTAAGATTGACGACCGGCATACGGGATCATTTTTTGCCCGTTTTGACAGAGAAACAAGGCACCTTATTCCCTCGGAAGAGGGAATCTTGGGGGGCTCCTTTTGGACTGGGTTCAGCACACAGTTCCCCCGTAACTTCAGTGATAAGAGGGGGCGAAGTCAGCTGATGGGTCGTGGAGCCACCGTATCCTGAGCAGCCACCGGACGCGGTGATGGCTACGCCGCACATTGTTTAACAGCTAGAGGGAAATTTAACATGTAAGTTTAAATCTACTGGAACTCTGAGAACAAAGGAAGCTCCTTCTCTTTGATAGCACCTTTGAATATCTAATTTAACTATAAGATCTAGGAAGATACATCTAGATATATTTGACATATTAGACGAACTGTATGTATAAGTAATGGACACTGCGTGGTCGCGAAAACAACTTGAACGAGATTTAATTAGTGAGACGGGACCGGCATCAGACGACGAGTACTTATTACACTAAAATCAGTGGCTAGAAAACTTTTCTTTTTCCGTCTATTTTTCCCTCCATTTCATAGGGTTTTTTGTTTTGTTTTGTTTTTTGGTATTTAAGGACTTAAGGACCCTGTCTATCGTTATTTTCTACTGATACGGATATATAACTACATATAATCATAAACGTTGAGTTTTTGAGATTTTTTACTCTGCGGTTTTAGTGACTGCCCAATTGAACCTTCCCTTTTTATCGGAAGCTTTTGGAAAGGGTGTGCTAATTTGGCTAACTTGGTTATCTTGTGACTGTGTTACCTGGTCATTTTATTACCGGCTTTGAAGATATATTATTGACTTTATTCCCTTTGTTATACATATAAAACATTAATTAAAATCTAACCACAAATGTATAAAGACATTAAGGATGTCAACGAGATTTTCCAGTTGTCATTGGATAAGGGGTGTTGAACCCCGGTGCTTATGAAAGAAGAAAGGGAAAATAAAATAAAATAAAATAAAATAAAATAAAATAAAATAAAATAAAATAAAATAAAATAAAAAGGGGGAAAAGGATGTGAAAAGAGTTCTGATTTTCGGAAGAGAGGACGTTTGGACAAGAAAGGATAAAAGGGTAAAAGTGAAAGGTGAAAGGAGACGAAAGCTGTGAAAGCGGCGAAAGGAGAAAGAAGGTGAATGTGTTAGAAGTGAAAAGAAGGTCAGAGGAATAAGGAAGACAAAGGGGCGAGAAATTGGAGAAATTGGAGCTTGCCTTTCGCTTTTGGAGAGCAGAGAGAGCAGAGAGACGACGGCAATAGTGTTCAAGGAAAGAATGGACAGGAGTGGAAAAAGGGAGGGGTAGAGTATTCAGAATATTCAGAGGAATCAGAACTTAGACCAACTCCATTTAATATATTTATAGATTGTTGTTTACTTGTCAATTCACCTATCTGTATTGCTGAAATTGATTCGCTAGAATTTGACAGATATTGGATCAATCTGTCAAATAAATCTGTTATATGTAATATATTAATATAAGAGAAATGATATTAATGATATCTCTTATATTAATGATATAGATGATATCATATATTAGTATATATAGATATTAGTATATATACATGTAGATAACATTATAAGCTGGGTGGGTAAAATCTCCACCTTTTGATCTGTTAATTGATAATTTGACAATTTGGATAAATCTTTTTTGTTAAACTTGCTTATATAAGTATATATACAAATTGCCTAATTTAGAGGTTTATATAGAGTTTTAGTTCTATTCTGTGTTGTAATTAAGCTGAAGATAGTGTCCAAGGACACTACATAACAGCAGCTGGTAAGTTTTTTGTTTATAGTCTTTGGTGCTGGTGTTTAAATTTCTTGGTGTCTGTGGTTGGATTAATTGAATTAACCCATTAAGTACAGGATAAAAGGAAAGTTTGAGTACAAGCTACAGAGCTATAGAGTGAGTTTAGTTCCATCTAGTGCAGTGGTTCTCAACCTGTGGGTCCCCAGATGTTTGTGGACTTCAGCTCCCAGAAGCCCTAGCCACTATGATCAATGCTCAGGGCTTCTGGGAGCTGAAGTCTAGAAACATCTGGGGACCCACAGGTTGAGAACCACTGATTTAGTGGAAATAAGAGGTAAGCTTTATAAATTTTCTCTTTAGGTAATTTAAGGTGACTTAAGGTATTCATATTAATTGTGTATAACAAAATTAAAAATAGACAGAAATACATATAAAATAGTAGCATAGATACATTAAAAACATATAAAAGGCTCGGTTTTGATTAAGTTTTAAGTGATTAGCTGAATTAATACAGCTGAGAGAAAATAGGTAGACTAGACAGAAATTAGACCAGCAGAATTACTTAATTTAGTTCTTTAAAGTGTGCATCTAATTTTTTTAATTATTACTTAATCTAGTTAATTAGGAAATTAATAAAATTTGATTAACAAGTAATTAAGGCAGACTATTTTATTAAGTAATAAACAAATATTATTCAAAATAAAATAGATATAAATTGGAACTGTGCAATTTTTTCTTAGCTAAAATATAGGTAAAGAAGAATTAAATTAGGAATAAAAAATATTATAAAAATAGAATAGATATAAACAGGAACCTTCTTTGACCAAAATATAGGTAAAGAAGAACGAATTTGGAATAACCCCAAGATGGCAGCAGGAAGAAGGAGAGTGGTCCAAACTCAAATACATACACTCTCTCAAAGAAGGTCATCAATGGAGATGGATCCACAGCAATTATTATAAGAAGAGGTGAAGAAGATACGATCAGATATGCACTTAGAGATGAAAGAACTCACAACAGAAGTTAAAAGGGAAGTAAAGAAAATGAAGAAGGAATTGGAAAACTTGGCTTTTAAATTGGAAATGGTTACTAAAGAGATGAGAAGTGTGAATAAAAGTGTGGAAGCGGTGCAGGAGAAAACAAAGGATTTGGAAAAAAAGAACCGGACATCTGGAAGATATGGTTGAGCAAGTAGAAAGACAAAACACATTGGCAGAATGAAATACAGGGAGAAGTGTATTAAGATCAGAGGCCTGGCAGAATTAGAGGAGGAGGACCTTTATAATAGAGTCGTCCCAGCTTTAGCAAAGTTTATCGATTGGCCTACGGAACAGATGGATGTCGAAATTGACCGAATATTCAGAATTAACTCATTAATCACCCGTAAAAGGAAGGTTCCCTGAGATAACGTGGTTTATTAGGTACACGAAAGGGTGAAGCTTTGATAATTCATCAAAGCTATCTGAATAAATTGATTGTTGAAGGGACAGAATTAAAGATTTTCAAAGACATACCATCACAAGTAATGAAAAAGAGGAAAGACTATAATTTCTTGATACAGGAAATGAAGAGAAATGATATCACCTACAGATGGGGGAAGTTGGAAAGGGTGATATTTACATACAATCAAAGCAGAGATGTAATTAACTCCATATTTAAGGCTAAAGAATTCTTGAAAAGACTGAAAGAAGACGACAAGAAAAATCAAGGAAAGGATACCAAAATAGAAGAGAGAAAGGAAGAGAAGAGAAGGAAGAGTGTGGACAGAAAGACTGATTTGGCAGAAAGGGTAAAATGTTTAGAAGAATATTCTAAGCAAAAATACCGAGAACAAGAAGAAGAGCAAGAAGCAGCAGCACAGGAGCAAGATCAAGAAGAATTGGATCAAGAGGGTGAGAAAGAATTATCATTGGAATCAGAGATAACAGAATAAAGTACAACCAGAGTTAAATTAAAGTAAAATGAGGGTTAAATTATTAACCTGGAATGTTAGAGGGATAAACTCTATAATAAAAAGGAAACGATTTTTCACCATCTAGAAAAGCAAAAAAATGATATTTACTATATACAAGAAACCCATATAACCAAAAAAGGAAAGCAAATGTTAAATAACAGTAAATTGGGAGTAGTATTTGCTTCAGGTGCTGAAAAAAAGAAGAGGGGGTAGCCATATACGTGAACCCAAAATATGAGGCAAGGGAAATTATGAATGATGATAATGGGAGATATGTAGGAGTAGTGATTAAGATGGTAGGTATGAAATTATTAGTGGTGGAGATTTATGCCCCATTGGAAAATAAAAGTGAGATCTATACGAAATTATTAGGGGATATAAGGGAGGTTGAGTGTCAAAATGTCATGATTATGAGAGATTGAAATGGAGTTACCCAACCTAAGTTAGACAGGTCCACATTAAATAGGAAAAAGAAGAATGAGGGGAAACTTCCAAAAACATTTTTTGATATGACAGAAGAGTTAATGTTAGTAGATGTATGGAGAAGTCTTTACGGGGAGCAAATTGAATATACGTACTTCTCTGAAATATATGAGACATGGTCTAGAATAGATATGATTTGGTGTACAAAAACAATTATTAAGCAAATAAGTAAAATGGAAACAGGCCCAAGAATTATATCAGACCATGCCCCCTTGATAATAACATTGGAGGATCAGAAATCAGACTACAGATGGAGAATTAATGAGAATTTATTGAAAAATGAGAAAGTAATCAGAAAAGGTAAGGAAGTAATTGAGAAATATTTTGAAGAAAACCTGAATAAGGGAGTATCCAATGAAACTGTATGGGAAGCTGGGAAAGCAATAATCTGGGGATACTTCATACAAGAAGATATAAAGCTTAAGAAAGAGGAAAGGAAAAAGGTGCAGGCCCTGACGGAGGAAATACATAAATTAGAAAATATCTTAAAATGCTCCCCTGGTAATATTAAAATTATAGATCAAATAAAGGTGTTACAGAAACAAATATCAATACAAGACACCTATGAAATAGAAAGGAATTTGAAATTTACAAGGCAAAAAAACCTTTTTTTTTTTGCAAATAAAGCAACCAAGTGGTTAGCTTACAAAATCTGAAAAGAAAGGGAGAAACAATTAGTATACCAGACAAACAAGAATAAGAGAATATTAGTTAAACAAGATGAAATTAAGAAGGCATTTGAGAGGTTTTATAGAGGTTTATAATCTGATCCTGGAACGGACCAAATTAAGAGAAATAAGATAGAGAAGTATTTAAGAGAAGGGGGTAACCTAAAGATTACAGATGAGAGAGACAACAATTAAATAACCCTATAACAAAAGAGGAAATATTGCAAGCTATCCAGAAACAAAATTCAGGTAAAGCACCGGGACCATGGTCTTACCGCCCTTTATTATAGAACATTTCAGGATCAGTTAATAAGTCCATTACATGAGATTATGAATAGAATGAGTAAAGCTACACAACCCCCATCATGGGGGAAGCAAACATAACCTTGATCCATAAGGAGGGGAAAGATTCTAAAGATCTAGGTAATTATAGACCTATTTCCCTTCTAAATGTGGATTATAAAATTTTTGCGACTGTTTTAACTGAGAGATTGAAAAAAATTCTTCAAATAATAATTCATCCAGATCAAAATGTTTCTTTTACCAGGAAGAATGCTAAAAAATAATATTCGGACAGTTCTGAATATAACTGAGCACTTTCATAAGCACAATGAAAAGAAAATGGCCTTATGCTTCCTTGACGCTGAAAAAGCTTTCAATAGAGTCAGCTGGGTTTTCCTGGAACAAACTTTAAAGGTTATAAATTTGGGACGGCAATATACGGAGTGGGTAATGGCTATCTATAATGACCAAAAAGCTAGAATAACAGTAAGTGGAGAAACCACCCAGAATATAAATATAAATAGGGGAGTGAGGTAGGGATGTCCCTTGGCACTGCTCTTATTTATATTAGTCTTAGAAGTATTTATTAACAAGTTGAGGCAAGAAAAACTACTTTATGGCATTAAAATTAAGAATCAAGAGTACAAAAACAGTGCGTATGCAGATGACTTAGTAATTATATTGGAAGATCCCATTATTAATGTAGATATATTAAGGAATAGATTGATGGAATTTGGTATACTATCAGGTTATAAAATAAATACTCAGAAAACGAAAATAATGACAAGAAACATTCCAGCACAAGAAGAACAGGAATTAATAAATGTAACAGGATTTATGCTGGCTAAGCAGGTAAGATACCTTGGAATAATTATCACAAAGAATAATGTTGATCTATTCAATAATAATTATAAAAGGACCTGGAATGAATTGAAGAAGGAACTTGAGAGGTGGTAAAATTTGGAACTATCTTTAATGGGCAGGATAGCCGTGGTTAAAATGTCTTTCTTACCAAAATTTAATTTTTTGTTTCAAAATCTTCCAATAATCTTAAATGAAAAACCTTTTGAGGAATGGAATCAACAACTCTGACAGTTTATATGGAAGGGAAAGCGGCCCAGGATAAAATACAAGATTCTAGAAGATAGTAAAGAGAGAGGATTAGGATTGCCAAATTTAAAATTATATTACTATTCAAATTTAGAGTGGATATTTGAGTGAATTACTTTAAGAAATAGTAGGTTATTAACTTTAGAGGGTGGGGAATTATATTTTGGATGGCATGCCTACCTATGGTATGGCAAATCTTCTATAGACAAAGAATTCAAGGCCCATCTCTCAAGAAGATCCTTAATTACAGTGCGGTTAAAATATAAAAAATATTTATATTTAAAAATTCCACTTTGGGTCTCATCTCATGAGGTCTTTTATAAAAGAGAGATTCCTAAATTAAATATTTGGATTACATATAAAGATATATTAAATGTGAATGGTGAAAATATTACCTTTAAATCTAAAGAAAAATTATATTCCCAGGGTTGGCAGACACATTGGTTATTATTCATACAATTAAGTGAAAAATATAAAAAGGATAGAGTAGCTGAAGGTTTTGAAACTGGAGAGAGAGATTTTGACAAGATCTTAAAAACTGATGTAAAGCATAAGGTAAGTCACATATATAGCATTCTTTTGAGATTATTAAATGAGACGGAAGTCGTCAAAGCCACAATGATAAAATGGGCACAAGATTTGAACCAGGTAATTACTTTGGAAGAGTGGGAAAGATCATGGACTGTTGGAGGCTGTTGAAGCCAGTTAATTTGAGGGAAAACTATGTTAAAATGCTTCATAGGTGGTATATTATCCCAGTTCAAATTTCAAAGATGCAAAAAAATGTTAACGATCTTTGCTGGAAATGTAGAAAAAAGGGTACACTCTATCATATGTGGTGGCAATGTGAGGTAGCGAAAAATTTTTTGGTGAGAGTGCATAACAAAGTACAAGACGTAATTAAAATTAAATTCTGCCCCTCCCCAAAAATATATCTTCTTAATATGATAGAAGATTTCTATATGAGTAACTCAAAAAAGAAAATATTCCTATATATGATAACGGCTGCAAGGCTATGTTACGCTCAGGTGTGGAAACAAAATAGGTCTCCAAGAATAGAAGATTGGTTGCTAAAATTGTTGGACATAGTAGAAGCTGATATTGTAATAGGGTCCTAAGAAGATAGGGGGAAAGGAGATTAGTGATGAGTGGAGGATATTATCTCCTCTATGGAAAAAATACTGGGGTAAAGACGCCACTAATTTCCTTTCTTAAAATTGAAGAATTATATAAATCAATGAGTGTCCAGGAGGTGGGTGTTTTTTTTGTCTTTCTCTTCATAAGTTACCAGGTTGATAGGGAATATAAAGATGGGAAAGAAAGGTGTATTAGATTAAGGTAAATTGACGGTCAGTGATATCAATTATTTATTTAAATGACATTTAAGTTTACAAATAATATTAAGTGTGTTTATTATATGCTGGTATATTGACAGCATATTATAAATGTTATATTATAAATAGGTTAGATATTTGTTAGGTACTATAAGAACATCCGTTGAAGGGTATTTGCGATTTAGAAGGAAACTATAGATAAGAAAGCTTGTGCATACAGAGGTTTGGTGGGGGGTACTAAGGGGGAGGGAGAGATGGTGATCTGCTTTACGTTACATTTTTGCCTTGATTAATGTTATAATACTTATTAATAAGAACTGGCTATTTATTTAGTTATATATCTAAGTAGCATAAAAATAAGTATATGTATATATTAGTTTACAGATAGTTATGTGAAAAATGGTGAATTAAGACTTATTTTTTAAGATATCATCACCTTACATATTGGGGGTATTATATGTTATGCGTTGGGTGTTAGGTGAGGGGTATATGAGTTAATGTTGGTGGTTGGTTGGGGATTTGGTTCTCTGTATTTTGTATTGAGTAGTGGAGATGTTGTAATGTGTTGTATTGTATTGCACTGTTATGTATTGTTTTGTACGATTGTATTGTCTAAATAAAATAAACAAAACAAAAAATAAAAAAAATAATCATGCCTAGCTCCGTGCTTGTTCGGGGGCCTCACAAACACTTGGCTGAGGGTGGCAAAATAAGACCAAATTGTGATATCAAAATGATATATAATGTCTACCGAAGCCAGGCCAGTTCATGGTGATAACACCTTGGTGTTCCTTTTCAACACTGACTGGATGCCCCAGGGTATGCATGTCTCTAATTGATTTTCCCCTATGCTGCAATGCAATACAACATTACCAGTCTTTTGATATACAATACATTGTTGCAAGCAGTAGTTAACATAGGCTATATTACCACTACTAAGTGTTCTATTGTTAATGCTTAGTCAAATCACCTGGTGAACCATTATTATGGTCAAGCAGAGTATAATCCTATCATGGCAGGGCTGAGTCCCTGACACTTAATTCCTTATCAAGTTTCCTCTGCGTTCTGAAAGCTACTGCTTCATTTGGCTTCCACTTCTGAATCATTTCCCCAGCTTGTTTTTCCAGCTCTCCTTGTGTTCATGAGCTGTTAAACGCAATAGAAATTGATCATGTAATTTCATAGTATATACAACTGCAAAATTGGCTGTCCCATACAAAACAAACATTAGAGCTGTTACCACCGTGGCCTGGCCTGGCTTTGGTAACCTTTAGATATCATTTCAATATCATAATTCTGCTCTGCTCTGCCACCAGCCAAGTGTTTGTGAGGCCACCGAACAAGCATGACACTAGGCGGGGCTGTTAAATGCTGAATCATTTCTGTTTACACCTAAGGAAGCCAGAAACTGCCAGATCTGCTTTAGGAGACCTCCCGGAACAAACACCTTCATCAAGGTATGCACTCTAACACAAAGAGACCTCTGCCCCAAGCAGGCATCCTGACAAGCTAAGTGCTTAACTGCCAAGCTAGCTGTATTTGCATACTGGCCATACTATTGTCAATTCAGACCTTAACTCAATCATGGAAATTCTGACCTTTCAGAGACATTGTCTCAAGCCCAGACCTCATTGTTTTCGCCCAAGACCAGACTAGCCTATGGTTATTCCTTCTCCTATACAAATCCCTAGTTCCGAGAGTTCCTCGGACTTCGCTGGACTTCCATCCCGCTTTGCTGCCACTTCTTCTGCAAGCTCCCCTCGGTCGCCAAGCCAGGTTTCCTTCTCTTCAATTGGACCTCTTCAGGACTACGAGAAAGGTGGCGTATCACCCATTTTCCCCAAAAAACTCTCTTTCCTATTTCTAATTAGCTGTGAGGTTGTGTTTTCTTTTTAATTTGCCTGCTTGTTAATAAACATCATTGTTGCCATTTTAAACTGTTTGACTGCTCACTGACCCGCCGCTGTATACATTGGGTAAAAGATTCCCGCTAAGTTATCCTGCCTCTCATTAGCTTAAGAGAGTGCTCAAGTTAATTTCCCCATCTTTGCTTGTTGTTGTTTGGTTATTTGGGAGCCCCTCCCGGGACCCCCAATTCACAGGGTAACAGAGCTGAACATGAAACTGTTTCCAAGTCACAAGGGAATCTAACAGTGTCAGGTGCGAGTATAAAAACAAAATTCCAAGCTTGAAAAAGAAAAATAGAGAAGGTATTCTTTAGCCTGAACTTGGCATATTTAAGGGTAGATGAAAATGGTTTGAGAAAACTTGATATAATTCAGCCATTTGGGCTATACAGATGAAAATATGTTTTAAATGAGGAACAAGTGGATGTACAATTGGAAAGATGAGACAGAAAACGTTGAGACTTTTGCAGTGTAAATTGAAAGTTGAAAAATTTCTAAAATTTTCTAAGGTTCTTCTGTGATAAGTTGTCATCTGAAAATGTTTGTTGGCAGACTGATTCTACTAGACTACTTTAAAAAAAATAGCAAGCCTCTTTGTGGATCAATGCATAGTTCTGTGCAGAGCTGAATTAATTTTTGTATTGTCATGGAGAGATTTTCATTAACTAATAAAAAACAGACACAAGACTCAAAATTTAGGAGAAGACTTCACTTTAATGGGGAAATACAGAAGAATTATAAATTTTTACTTATGAATTTGTTACTACTGGATCACAAATAAATTGATCAGAAACAGATCAATCTGTCCATAGCAAGTAGTACACAAGAACAGACAGAGAAAAAGTAATACGAAAGGATTAATGCACTTAGCCAATCATTAATAAGATTTTCAAATTCTAATTCAATGTCATTTTAGAAATAAGAATAATTTTTAAAATTATGTTTGTTATTTAAATTTAAGCTAAAAACTATTTAAATTCAAGATACAACTTGAATAACAAGAAATTTCTTAATTCTTTAGCATGGTTTCTCATTTAATCAATTAAATAATTTGGGCTGGAGTTCACTTGAGGATTTTGGTTAGTGGACATGTCTGCTGGAAATATAATTGAACAGTTGCTTGGTAGGGAGTTTGTCTCCTTGCTGGTTTGTTGGTTTGTTTGTTTGGTTGGTTGGTTGCTTGTTTGTCTGAGCTAGGTGAGGGCTTCATTGCTCATTGGTGTTCTATTGTGTTGTGGTGAGCTTGTGGGTGTTGGTCTCAGGGTGATTAGCTGTGTGTGAGCTGAGTGGAGGCCTGAGGGCCCATTAGCACTCTATTGCATCCTTTGTGTGAAGGCTCAGGTGCTCTGATTGAGCACAAAGTCCCAGGAAAGCAGGGCAGTTGCTGAGAGCTGAGGGAGGAGCTAGCAGCCACTATATAACTACAACCTCATCCTCAAGAGCTTGGTGACCAAAGCTTTGGAAATAGGAGTGTTTATGTGGGTGTTGACCAGGGGAGTTTAAGGGAGAGACTCAGGTTTGTTTTCTTAACTGACTGTATGAATTGTCAGGGACCTGCTGCAGTCACCGGTGGTTATTTTCTTGCTGTAGGATGTAGTTTGGTACACCTGCAGCAAGTGCAAATTGGTGGCTATGGCCCTTTGCTCATGTGGGGGGACTGAAACGGGGCAGTGCACGCAGGGGCGGAGCTTACCTGCTTGCATTTTGCTCCGTCCCTGCTCCATCCCTGCAGGGAACGCGGTTCCACTGCTT
This sequence comes from Iguana delicatissima, assembly GCA_948472985.1. Classification (NCBI taxonomy): domain Eukaryota; kingdom Metazoa; phylum Chordata; class Lepidosauria; order Squamata; family Iguanidae; genus Iguana; species Iguana delicatissima. The sequence goes on from CAOKZL010003582.1 coordinate 22,357, forward strand.
CACACGCCGCCAATCAGAGCAGCGTGCCAACCGGAAGCCCGCCCCCGGGCAGATCTGCAGAGACGCACTACCGAGTCTCTGTAGATTCTCACCGGGAGCTGCCACGGATTAGTACGGGCGACTTTGATAAAAACCACCTGGGAAGGTGGTTTTTAAAAAACTCGCAGCACCACCCCTGCGGCTGGGCTAGAGCGGTTGGAGGTGTGGCGCCTCACCGTTTCCAACTGCGCTAGCTCATCCCGCGATGTGAACGACCTCCGTCTCTGGTCGTCGCACCGTGGGGTTTTACCCCCATGTGAAAATGGCCTATGTTGGAAGAGAAGGTCTGTCAGCTGAAGGACTGTATTTCCAATCTACGGATTATTAGGGAGGATGAAGATTTCTTGGATAGGGCAGTGAGGATTATCTTGAATATGAAACACATGGGAAACATGACTGAGGAGGAAGCTAGACACTTGGAGGAATGTTATATGTAGAAGTAGAAGGGCCAGGAACCAAACAGACTGTAGAATCATTTCCAAGCTCTCTCCCTTGTTAGTGAGGAAATAGAACAACAAGAAGAGCAACAGTGTCAGTTTCAAGGGAATGCTAATGAGAAAATGGAACAGTAGCAAGAGCAACAGTATCAGCCTGAAGAAGATGTCCAGGTGACCCTTGAAGAATCTGCACATTGAGTAACCTCTGCCAAGCTTCAGAGGAGATGTTGTGGTGGTTGAGAACTCCTTGCTGAGACGAGCGGAAGCAACAATTTGAGAACCCGACAGGGTGAATCATGAGGTGTGCTTTCTTGTTGGGGCCAGAATTCATGATGCAACAGAAAGGCTGACAAGACTGGTCAAGCCCATTGACTGTTACCCCTTACTTTTGGTTCACGTAGGTACTAGACATTGTAAGGCATAGCTTTCAGGATATCACAAAGAATTATGAGGTCATGGATAGGAAGCAGAAGGACCTTGGTGCAAAGGTTGTAATTTCATCTCTTCTCCCCGTTGAGGGACATGGCCCAGAAAGGAGACAAGAGTAGTGGAAGTGAACAATGAGATCCACAGATGGTGCTGCTGGGAACAATTCAGCTTCTTGAACCATGCTCTGCATTTTCACAAAGATGGTAGTCTGGCAAGGGTGAGATGCACCTTACAGATATTGGCAGGAATGTTTTGGCTAAAAGTCTCACAAATATGATCAGGAGGGCTTTAAACTGAGTTCTGATAAGGAGAAAGAGGGTAGTATTCAGGGCAGGAATTCAATAAGTGCTGGTGAAAAAAGCCCAAATGTTATAGAAAGAGTAGACCATGTAGTAATAAGAGACCAACAGAGACAGGAAAGGAACTTTAGTAAAGGGCTTATGGGAAGGACACAAGGTCTTATATTTCTCTACACTAATGCACAGTCCATGGAAAATAAAAAAGATGAACTGGAATTCTTAATACAATGGAATAAATATGATACAAGAAGTATAACTGAAACCTAATGATATAAGTCTAAGAATTTAGTAATTGTGGGTTAAAACCTATTTTGGAGAAAGAGACCAAACAATAAAGGAGGAGGAGTAGCTTTATATGTCAAGGATGTTTACACCTGTGAAGAGATGCACGATTTAAATCCAGGAAGCCGGATTGAGAGCATCTGGCTAAGAATTACGGGGACAAGAAACAATAGACATGTCATTGTTGGGATCTGCTACAGACCAGCAACCCAGCCTGAGAATTTGGATGATGGAGCAGATGACCATACATTCAAAAAGGACAGACTGTAGTAGTAATGGGAGATTTCAACTATCCTGACATATGTTGGCAGTCAAACTTTGCCAAGACCGCAAGGTCGAACAGGTTCATCACTTGCCTTGCAGACAATTTCATGATCCAGAAGATGGAAGATGGACGAGGCAACAAGGGGATCAACTATTTCAGATTTGATCCTGATCAACAGGGATGACTTTGTAATGGGGTGGAAGTGGCAGGATCCTTAGGTGGTAGTGACTATGCTCTATTGGAATTTGTCATTCAGTATAGCCAGACATAGCATCATAGAATAATAGAATTGGAAGATACCACAGGAGCCATGCAGTCCAACCCTCTGTTATGCAGGAACAGACATCAAAGCACTCCTAAGAGATGGCCATCCAGCCTCTGCTTAAAAACTTCCAAAGAAGGAGACTCCACCACACTCCAAGGCAGTATATTCCACTGCTGAACAGTAAGTTCTTCCTTAAAATCTCTTTTTCTGTAGGTTGAATCCATTGCTCCTTGTCCTAGTCTCCAAAGCAGCAGAAAACAAGCCCATTCCCTCTTTGATATGAAATCCTTTCAAATATTTAAACATGGCTATGGTGCCCCCTCTTAATCTTCTCTTCTGCAGAATAAACATACCCAGCTCCCTAAGATGCTCCTCATAGAGTATGGCTTCCAGACCCTTCATCATTTTGGTCACCCTCCTCTGGACATGTTCCAACTTGTCAATAGCCTTCCTGAAATGAGGTGCCCAGAACTGGACACAGTATTCCAGATGAAGTGTGAACAAAGCAGAATAGAATGGTACTATTACTTCCCTCAATCTGGACACCATACTGTTTGTAATTGATTGACTAACAGAACCCAAAGGGTGCTCATCAATGGCTTCTCTTCATCCTGGAAAGAAGTGACTAGTGGTGTGCCACATGGTTCTGTCCTAGGCCAAGTGCTATTCAACATCTTTATCAATGACTTAGATGAGGAATAGAAAGCATGCTGATCAAATTTGCAGATGATATCAAATTGGGAGGATATCCCAATGTTATCCAAAGATAACAAAATGAATTTCAACAGAGAGAAATGTAAGGTCCTACACTTAGGCAGAAAGAATGAAATGTGCAAATATAGGATGGGAAGCACCTGGGTGAACAACAGTATCTATGAAAGTGATCTAGGATTCTTAGTAGACCTCAAACTGAACAAGAGAGAGCAGTGTGATGGGGCAGTCAAGAAAACCAACATAATTCTTGGTTGCATCAATAGGAGGATGATTTCTAGATCAAGGAAAGTAATAGTACCATTCTATTCTGCTTTGTTCAGACCTCATCTGGAATACTGTGTCCAGTTCTGGGCACCTCATTTCAAGAAAGATATTGACAAGCTGGAACATGTCCAGAAGAGTGTGGCCAAAATGGTGAAGGGTCTGGAATCCATGCCCTTTGAGGAGTGTCTTAGGGAGCTGGGTATATTTAGTCTGCAGAAGAGAAGGTTAAGAGGAGACATGGTAACCTTGTTTGAATATTTGAAAGGATATCATATTGAAAAGGAAACAGACTTTTTTCTCACTGCTCCAGAGACTAGGACAAGGAGCAATGAATTCAAGCTACAGGAAAACAGATTCCACCTGAACTCCAGGAAGAATTTCCTGACAGTCAGAGCTGTGCAGCAGTAGAATATGCTGCCTCAAAGTGTAGTGAAAAGTCCTTCTTTGGAGGAGTCTCGAAGGTCACCTGTTGGGAATGTTTTAATTTGTGTTTCTTCATAGCAGGGGTTTGAACTAGCTGGTTCCTGTGGTCTCTTCCAACTCTATTATAGCATGATCTTATATGTTTTCTGATATTTAAAAGAGCACTGCTGTTTCATTATTACATAGAGAAGCCAGCAAAGTAACAACAGAAGACAATGCAAAGTGGGACTAATGTATATCAAGACTAGTGTGCAACAGGACCAATGCAAAATATGACCCAATGTAGAACATGCTGACTCTCCCAATTATCATGTTTTCATCTCCATTTTGTCAATATGCTAGTATTGACTCTCTAATAACTCTACCTCTACTTCTTGGGTGTTTCTGGTTATCTCTCACTATTCATAGACTATGATCCCAGCTCCATATATAGAACACAGCCTCCATCAACTCTTTTATGGTTTATCATCATGTGACTGATGATTAATGACCTGAATCTCACTGAAGATTAGTAAGACCCCTTTCAACAATTTTTTGATTAAACAAACTCACTCAGGGTTCTGATCAAAAGTAAGAGCCTTTCTTAAGTTAACCACTTTTTTCATATTCTCACTAATTGCTAATTTGCAGAATTCCTTTTTGTTTGTTTTATTGAATCATTTCTCCTCTTGCCTCATCCTAACCTGCACCTATATGCTTCTTTCCCCTCTCTCCATTAGATCATAACACTGATTATGCATAACTTTGTAAATAAATTACTGCTAGATATTTTAGAAAGAATACAAAGCTTGTTTCTATCTCTACTCGATCTTGTGGATGGGTTAGTATGGGTTTGGTTGTTGTTCAGCGTCTGCCTTCTCAGTTGATTATTTTGTTGAAGATCAGTTACTATGTATCATATTTTTACACAGATTATCTGCCACATTTCTAAACAAGTTTTTTTCTAGACAGGCTACTTTGGGGAAATCTAATGGTGATGGCCTCTTTTCCTGCTTGTTGGAAAGGTGGAGGATTTTTAACACCTATCTGCTAGAAAAGTTTTAGTTTTCTAACAGTTAAAAGAAGGGTTGCATGTTGAGCATGTGTTCTTTAAAAAAAGGGGGGATGATTAGATTCACAGAGCAGCAATGTTACCACCGTGAACTGGCCTGGCCTTTGGTAAACTTTAGATATCATTTTGATATCACAATTCAGCCCTTTTCTGCCACCCCCAGCCACGTGTTTGTAAAGGCTTCCGTACAAGCACTGAGCTAGGCATGGCTATTATATGCTGACTCATACTTGTTTACACCTAGGCAAGCCAGAAACTACCAGATCTGCTTTAGGAGACCTCCCGAAACAAACACCTCAATCAAGGTATGCACGCTAACATAAAGAGACCCTTGCCCTGAGCAGGCACCCTGGCAAGCTGAGTGCTCAACTGCCAAGCTAGCCGCATCTGCATACTGGCTATCCTTTTGTCAATTCGGACCTTAACTTAATCATTCTGACCTTTCAGAGACATTGTCTCAAGCCCAAACCTCATTGTTTTCACCTAAGACCAGACTAGCCCACGGTCATACCTTCCCTAAATAAAAACCCCCAGTTCCGAGAGCTCTTCAGAATCCTCGGACCACTCTAGAGCGCCATCCAGCCTTGCCGTTGCTTCGTTCTGTGAGCTCCCCTCGGCCGCTGTGCTGAGTTTCTTCTCTTCAATTGGACTTCTTTAGGACTACGAGAAAGGTGGCGTATCACCCATTTTCCCCAACACTCTCATTTCCTATTTCTAGTTAGCTGTATGGTTGTGTTCTCTTAATATTTGTCTGCTTGTTAATAAATGTTATTGTTGCTATTCCAACTGTCTGACTGCTCACTGACCTGAACCTGTATACACTGGGTAAAAGATTCCCGCTAAGTTACCCTGCCTCTCGTTAGCTTAAGAGAGTGCTCCAGCTAATTTCCCCATCTTTGCTTGTTGTTGTTTGGTTATTTGGGAGCCCCTCCTCGGACCGCCAAATCACAGCAAGGGAGGAGTTATAGTCTCATTGGGACTCACAGCCTCTTTAGGGTTGTGGGACTGATTGTGATGGTCTGCATATAGATCCTGATGTCTCTTGGATAGTTTCTTGTTGCCTCTGCAGGTGATTCTATCAAAGTCCCAGTTGACTTCTGGAATAAGGAAATGTCCATAGTGGTGGACACAATCATTCCTCAGTGATCCCCCTCAGAGTGGAATTAAATCAGTGTATTGATTCTCTAGAGAGGTGGCAGAAATGCAACAAGTGAAATGGAGACTAAAGAATGTATGCAAGAGTCACAGCGGAATAAAAGTTCTTTCACTGTCACTCTTATAACTGTGAAGAATTGTCCAGTGGAGTTATATCAAGTTGTTTGAGACCTCATCACTTTGACTCACAAGAAAAAGAAATTATATAGAACACTCCATAGTTCACTAGGAACAACTTGCTTCGTTTTCTTTCTCCAATATTGAGCATAGCAGAATCTGGCTGCTATTATTAAAAAATAAAACTATCTTTTGGTTGTTATTCAACTCTTTGTGTGGGTCAAATATATTGGGTAAAAATAGTTCTGGTTTCATCTCAAACTTCACGTTGATATTCTTTTGGATAGTATAGTGAATCTTTCTCCACAAGCTTCTTGTATGTTGGCATGTCCACCACATATGATAGTGGGTACATAATGTATCTCCACATTTCCAGCATAACCCGTTCTCCTTATTAGTTTTTTTTTTTTTCAATTTCTGAGGGGTCATGTACCACCTGTGTAGCATTTTGTAATATTTTTCTCAAAGATTAAAATTTGCTGTAAACTGTATATCTGTTTTCCAAAATTTAGTCCACTTCTCCAGTTCAATTACATGACCTATGTTTTGGGCCTACTCAATTGTTGTTTGTTTTATTATTTCTTGTTCCATGTCCCATTCCAAAAGTAATTTGTAAATTTTTGATATTACTTTTTCCTGTTTTCTTGGCAGTAACAGATCTAATTCACTTTCATTTCTTTCAAATCCTCTCAGATCATTGTCCATTTTGAATCTCTCTCTGATTTCTCTTAAATGAAACCAGTTAAACTCATGGCCCTGTTGATTTAATTCTTCTATGGTTTTCATTGCTGAAGTATTATAATCACATTTTATTAATTCTCTACAAGGTAGCATTTGACCCTTCTTTGTTTTGCTGATTTTAAAGGCTTCCTAAGGACAGGTCCAAAGTGGTAACTTTCTGTAAAACTTTTGTTTCAGTCTGCCAAAGTTTCAGAAAAGTTTTTCGAATGAAGTGGTTATTGAAATCTTTATTATTGTTTTATTATAACATAGATAGCAGTGCCATCCAAATGGATTGTTGTATCCTTTCAAGTCTGTTATGATAATTTCTCCAGAATAATCCAGTCTTTTATCCAATCCAAGCAACATGCTTGGTAATCTAGTCTTGGGGAGGGTAAGTCCAACCTACCTCTTTCTTTGGTACCTGTAACATTTTATTTTATTTTAATTATTTATTAATAATTTATTTTAATTATTTTATTTTTCATTTTAATTCTGGGTTTTTTTCCTGCCCAGATAAATGTAGGTATTTCTCATTTCCATTCTTCAAAGGGCTTATCATCCATAATTATCATTAAGTTTTGAAACAGGAAAATACATTTTGGAAGGATAGATGTTATTATTGCATTTGTTACCCCAGTGGCAGATCCTGTCCCGGGTGGATATAAAATTGATATCAAATATGCCCTCCATGCCAGAGAGGTTGCCCAGGTGGGTGCGTAGACAAATAGGTTGAACGACTAAATCTAGGTCAAGGTCAGGAAAATCTTGAGTCACATTTCCCAAGGAGACCTCAGGCTAGACACGTCCACATGATGCTCCTCAGCTATGAATAGCCAACTTCCCAGCCAACTGGAGCCACTCCAACTTTGGAGAATCCTACGGGGGTGTCCATTTACATGAACCAATCATGCAAACCATCAAGTTACTATTGTGTGGCCTTTTTTCCTTCTATTTTGGCCATTGTTCTTCCCGGGAGAGGGCCTGCCCTCAAAGTACGTTCTACCCTATAAATAGTCCCCGTTTTCGAGAGTCTCTTTGGAAAACTCCCCAACACGCTAGCAGACCAGCACTCTGTCAGTTGAGTGCTCCCCTCAGCTGTTTCTCTTTGCTGAGCTCCTTCCTTCTCGCCGCTTCCCGGACTGAAGACTTCTGAACAGGTGTAGTATTACCGCCTTTACTCCCTCTCCACTATAATTTTTCACCTCGTTTCTTTCTCAATAGGCCTTGTATGCCTGAATGAGTGAGTGCATTGGTGCATGAGAATATATTTGTCAATAAAATCCATTTCTTAGTATGATTGGCTTTTTGCTTGGTCTAATCCTGTAAAAATTGGGATCCTGCAGCGTTATCCTTTCTCTCATTTTGCTATAGCCAGTGCTCTGCTAATATCCCCAATCTTTGCATTTTTGAAGCGAATCAAGGTGTACCCCAAAGGACCCCCAGAAGTCAGGGTAACACAATAATCCTCCCTAGTAATGATAAATTGAATTTATTCCACTGAAGAAGGCCATTTTTAATCTGCATCCATATCTTTTGATAGTTATTAACACAAAACTCCTGATTTTTCTTAGTAACAATAATTCTCAAATATTTCACTTTTTCTCTCAATTTGGAATCTCAAAGTCTTTTCCAACCCTCCTCCTCCTCCTCCTTCTTTTTTATTCATAGCAATAATGAAGTGTTTTCTTTATTTATTTTGAGACCTACTACCTGACAAGACTTTCAAGAGTTCTAACAATTTCTATATTAATTCTTTAGGTTCTTCCAAAAATATGACCAAGTCATCCGTGAATGCCTTGAGTTTCAGTTCTTTCTTTTTTAGTTTCACTCCTCTGAACTGAGGTTCTTCCCTTATCCTTCTGTTCAGTATTTCTAATGCTGTAATAAAAATCAACAGGGATAAAGCGCAGCCTTGATGTACTCCTCTAGTTACAGAGAATGGTTTAGATTTTTCTCCATTAATTATCAAGGTTGCTGTTTGGTCATGATAGACAGTTTCAATACAGTCTCATTCTGTCCTATATTTATTTCTTCCATAACCTTTTCAAAATGACCATGAGATATTGTCAAATGGCTTCTTGCCATCAAGAAATACCATAGCAAGCTTTTCCCCTGGATTCTTGGCATAACATTCAATGACGTTAAGAACCAACCTTATCATAGAATCATAGAAATTTAGATTTCTTATGTTTCACATGTCTTCCTGGTGAAAACCCTGTCAGGTCTTCATGAATAGTTTCTTGTAAGACTTTATTCAGGCTATTAGCAAGGATTGACATGAAGATCTTATAATCTGTGTTCAATTATGTTATCGATCTGTAATTCCAAACATCTTTTAAATCACATCCTTCCTTAGAGATGGGTACAACATTTGACTCACTCCATGTCTTAAGTTGCCCTTGGTCTTTTACTTCTTCAATCATGGTGTGAAGTGGTTTTATTAATTTTTCTTGGAATGTTTTATAGTAGAGATGGTAAAACTATCTGGTCTGCGAGATTTCCCCATTTTGAGTTCCCCTATGGCATCTAAAACTTCCAGCATTGAGATGGGTTTATTCAACAATTTCCACTATTCTGCTTAGATTTCCTTGATGTTTTGTCTTTCTAAATATTCCCTTATTTTCTGAACTTGATCGTGAGATATGTTTTTTTTTCTTGAAATAAGTTAGAATAGTAGTTCTCGAATATCCGTTTTATTTTACCTTGATCTGTAACTATTTTTTTCTATCTTTGATTTCTGTTATTATGTTTCTCCTCTCTTTTCTTCTTCAGTTTATATACTAACCATTTCCCTATTTTATTTGCTTGTTCAAAGTGGTGTTGCTTCAAATATTTCAATTTATTTTCAATATGTTCCACAGCAAACTGTTCAATTTCTTTCTGTAATACCTTAATTTCAGTCTGAAGTTCTGTCTTTTGCAGGTTCCTTTGAAAATCTTCTTTCTTTCTTTGCAGCTCTTGTATTTCTGGTAAGTTTCTGGTAAGCTTCTTTTCTGGTTTTATTTTGTTTGGGTTGTTGTTGGGTAAAAGAACCTCTCATGACCACTTTTGAGGCATCCCAAATAATGTTCATCTTAGTTTCTTAGTTTACGTTTTCATGGAAGAAGTGTTTCAAAGTTTCTTTAGCTCTTTTCATGATTTCTTCGTCTTTCAATTCGTCTTTCAATAAATTGCCAATAGAATTGTTTTTTAGTTTCTTTTAGTCTCAGAGATATGGGGTGATGGTCAGACATTACTTTTGGAAAAATGTCCACTTGTTTAATGTCTTTTAATATATGTCTCAAGGTCAAAATCATATTAATCCTAGTCCAGGTTTGACTGACCTCAGAAAACAAGCGAAGCCTCTTTCTTTTGGATACATAAGTCTCCACATATCAGTTAATGTAAGACTTTTGTATATTTTAAAAAAAAAAAGATTCTGGTAGCTTGCCCTGTGTCTTCTTTTTGTTCTTCTTAGTTATTTGTTTATCTAACTTTGTATCCCTCACCCCACTCCAGTAGCTAATTAACATTAAATTTTCATTAACTTTAACATTAAATTTAACATTAACATATTCAAATGTTATCATCATATCAAACAAATTCTTATAAAATTCTTCTTTTTTGTCATTTGGTGCATACTCTCCCACAGTTAATATTTTCTTCTCATCTACTCTGATCTTCACACCCAAAATTCTTCCTTCTTTATCTTTAAATATTTACTTGGCTTGTATTTTCTTACCCAGATATACTGCCACTCCTCTCTTCTTCTTCTTCTCATATGATGATGTGAAGCATTCACCTAATTTCTGATTTTTAAAAAATCTTTTCCAATTTGTTTTTATATGTGTTTCTTGTAAACAGATATTTTGTGCTTTATATCTCTCTAAGTGGTGAAAGACTTGTGTTCTTTTAAATTGTGAGTTTATTCCATGAACATTGCATGAAATTATTTTCATCTTGTACTTCCTTTGGTCTTTGAAGGTTTGTTTACTCTTGACCTGCATTTGTGTTTTCTTCTCTTTCTCTGAAGTTTCCTTCTAATTCCTTTTGTTTTACCATAGTTGATTCTACTTCTGTAATGCCTTTTAATACTCCTTTGTCATCTCTCATTGTCTCTTCATTTTCTCTTTTTCTTCTTGTCGTATCCCTTCTTTTTCCAGTACTTTGTTCTCTGGTATTATCTTTCAAATTTCTTTCCATGAGTTCATTTGCTTGTTGTACTGAGGTGATTTTATAATTGTTATCCTTGAAAAAGAAAGATAGTCCTTCCAAGAGCTCCCATCTGTATCTTATATTCTACCTTTGCAGATTTTTCATTAGAAAAGCATGTTCTCTTCTTTGTCTTTAAAGATCAATCTCATTGTCCTCCACCATCAATTTTTCTTTGTAGTTTTGTTCAAGAATTAAACATTTTATTTTCTCTCTTGTAAAACATACCACTATGTCACATGGTAGCTTTTTCTTTCTTGTAATTGGAGAGTCAATCTAAAACATCTTGTCAATCTCGTGTTCAAACTTTCCAATCCTTAGACCTGTTACTGTGATAGATAACCCTATCCCAGGGTCTACAATTTAATATCAAAAATATCTCCACATGCTTGAGAGGTCCCCCAAACAAGCACGTAGACAGGCATGGTCAAACGGCCGAAAGCAGGAAAAATCTGGTCAGGCCAGTAAACTTTTAGTCATGTCACCCCAGGAGACCTCCAGACAGGTAAAACTTAAAATACAAAAGGGGTACTCAACCACAAGAAGCCGGCTTCAAGGGATTAACCTATCTGACCAAATGCCCATCAAGTGAGGACGATTTGCATACAGCTGAAGCTTTGACAACCCTGGCAAATTCAATCATGCAAAGAACGCTGACATTTCGGAGCTTTGTTCTAGCTCTTCCACCTATTGTTCTCCCCAGGAAAGGATTAGCCCTCCAGGTACCTTTCCCCCCATAAATAGACCCAGTTTTAAGTGACTCTTTGGACCACTCCTGGATCGCTCTCAGCTTCCAGCAGACTGTCACTCCATCTGTCGATCTGTCCCCTCAGCCCGCCACGTGCTGACTCTCATCTCTCTCTCTGCTGCTGTCTTGGACCTCCGGGCTTCAGGACCAGGTGCAGTATTCCCCTGCTGCAACCCTCCAAAGACCCCTATCCAATTTCCTCTCTTTTATTTCTCGCTAGGTCTTGTATGTGTAAGTGTGAACGTGCGCAAGTCTTTATTTTTAATAAAATCATTTTATTAAACAATTTTGCTTGGTTTTTGGCTTGACCTGACCCTGTAAAAATTGGGTTAAAAGATCTCATTAAGTTGGCCTGCCTCTCGTATTGCTATTGCTTATGCTCTGGCTAGTTTCCATTCCCCATTGTGTGGAGCACATTGAGGTGTCCCCCAAGGGACCCCAGAAATCAGGGTAACAGACCTATAAACATAGCAAGCATTTCTGTAATTCTTTCATATAAGTTCTCTTTCTTTTGTTCTAGAAGGCCTCTTAATTTTAAACATTTATCTCTCTGTCACATTTCAAGTATCATATAAGTTTCTTTATCCTTCAGTTGTTCTTTCTTCCTCTGTTCTGATTGTTTGAGTTTTTGAGATCTCTCTTGCAAATTCTCAACCTTCTTATCTAACATCTCTATATTTTTTGACAATTTTTGGAAGTTCTGGTTCAAGTTTTCCACTTCCCTTTTAAGATCTAGTTTAATTTCTGTTCATGTAGTTTTAATTTCTGTCCTTGTAGCTTTTAATTCTTCCATCATGTCTTCTCTGAGTTTCTGAATTTCTTCTAGTACATTCAATGATTCTAAATTTCTGGCTTCTAGTGAAGGTCTTATTTCTTGTATTTGTGGAAGAAGTTGTAGCTGAGTTGTTTTGTTTTGTTGGCTTGTGGACATTTTCTTTTTGTAGCTTGTGAGTACAGAGCACCTAAGCTGTATAACTTGTATTATATCAAATTTTTCAGTTGCTCAACAGTTTCCAATGGGTTTTGAACCTCGGAATTAATTTCAGTTCATTAATTATCCACAATTCATTAACAGAAAGTTCTACACTCTATTACAGTCTTTTTATCAACTTAAATTACAATCACAGAGCACTTATACAATTTCTTACTGTCACTGCAATGTTTATATGCAAAATTAATTGAACCAAATTGAGCAAAAGGGAAATTAATTAATTTCCTCAATTAATATAACAATACATCAATTAATATAACAATTGATTGTCTCTTTTACTGTGATACTTATCACTATTAATTAATTAGATATTAAATATTATTTATTATATTTCTAATATAATTATTAATTATTATATTTATAATGCAATACTATATCAAATTAGCAATGTTTATCAGTTATTCGTATAAATCAGACAATTAATTTAGTTACAACAGATTCATCCTAATTAAGAATCTTCAATAAATTCAAATCATCAATATTGACGGGGAAGAAATTCATCAATCTGAAATTAATTTGCAACTGTTTGTACAGTTTTTCAATATGCAAAAGTCCCATCATTTTTTTCTGACCTTCTATCATCCACAGCCCCTTGTCTCTTTGGGGGATATCACTGTTACCTCCTCTCTTCCCTTTCTGTCTTTACTTCTTCACCTCCCCACTTGAGGCTAATCCAATGCAATCTTTTCACAGCACGCAGGGAATATATCACTGTTTCGGTCTTATTTTTCTCTGCTTGCGCAGTCTCCCTCAAAGTTCCAGGTTATCTTTCCTTTTTCTGCTGTATTTCAACTTACCCAGAACACCCAAGTTCTCTGTGTTCAAATATCTTGTCTGAATACTAAGCTGCTAGGTTTTTTAGCTCTTCCCTCTAATGGCAATCATCTCCATCTCTTATTTCCCAGACCTTCCACATGTGCTAGTGTCTGATACAAACTGAAAGTCCCCAGTTTCCTTTCAAACATATTGGTTCAATATTAATGTCCCATTTCAATTTTCCTTTCCTTTAAGTTTCCTTTTGACTGCTTATCATTTCATCCCTGATTAAGTCATTATTCTCTGCCCATCTCTGCCATTTTTCATCCCTTCTTGTCACTTGTCTACTGATCTTATCACTTTCTCTTTCTTTCTTTCTTTCTTTCTTTCTTTCTTTCTTTCTTTCTTTCTCTTCACTTTTAAGTGCTTCTCTAATCTTTCCACACTGTCTTACATATTCTTTTATATTTCCCCACTCCTTTTGCTATTTTACTGTCCCCTTTTTTATTTAGATTAAATAGAATGTCCTAGTCCTTAGATCGGATGCTCCGGTCGCTTATTGCAACATGTGACTCACAATTTATTACATTGAATGTAAGTTTAGAGTTCCCTTTACCTTTTGCATTTTAGTTCTGATTAACTCGAAGAATAGTCTGTCTATTGCATGACAATCTATCAGGTTATCAGTTGGGTACTCACAATTATCCTTTGAAAATTAAAAACAAGGTTGCTGCTGGCACTGTGCAGGGATAGTCTGGGCAAAAAAACGATGGCACCCAGCTCCATCCATGGTCTCTTCCACATTGGTCTTTCTTCTCCTCTTTCTTCTGGACTCCGTGAACTGCTCCAAACCCCTCTTCCCAGGGGGATCTTCCGCCCCCAACATTGGGGTTCTGTAGCTGGTAATAATAATTTGGTTTCTGCTACAGCCTCGGACTGCCTAGCTCAGGGTGCTGATGTAGCAACCAGAAGTACTGCTGACCTTCCTTTGAGACTGCTGTTCACCTGGAGAGCATGACTCCTGGCCCATAACACTTTGGGCAGATTGCCTTATGGGCTCACCCATGTTTGACAACTTGGTTGTCACATTTGTTAGTTAAGACTTCCACAATAGCCATGTCAAGTAAAGATATGCCTGCTCCTGCAGGCACCATCCAGTCCAACCAAGCCCATTTCACTCTAGAGGGCCAATCTAATTCAGACCACAATTTTACCATTCCACCCAGCCTGCTTAGCTGGCATGTAAGTGGGGTGTGCATTCCAACAATTGCAGAGAGGTGTTCAACCCTTGTAATCTAACCCTGACCTCTTTTAGTGAGATCATTGGCTGAATCAGCATCAATTCACCCATGTCTGCCTTTAACACATGTGAATACACAATGGGGGATGCTGTCTGCATTATTGTGGCATCATCCCTGATTAGCAGATCAAATATTGTTACAGTTAGTGCCAATCGCTGAATTGGAGGGTGTACTTGCCTTTCTCATGAGTGACATTTAGGACTATCATACCAAGTGACTCAGACTAGAATATTTGCATTACAAGCGGTCTGGAATAGAGGGATGAACTAGCTTGGTGGATCTAGTTTTGCAAAGTTTTGTCACTGTACAATCCAGAGTTGTGCTCTCAAATCTGCAACCTGAAATGTTTGGCCTTTGCCTGATGAGCTCACACTGTGTGCCCTTTAGCCCTATTGAGGAGAATGTATAGTACAAAAAGATTGCCAATATTCCATACTGTTGCCATGACTATGGCTGTGTTGCAGGATGGAGATGGGCCTGCAGGCAGTAGGCTTCTGACCATGGGGGCAGTCATATTTTTACTGAGCCTGCACTGGGTCACAAAATCTGGCAATTCTGCTTTTTGGCCTTTTTGACAGAAAATCTCCTCAATTCCATTGTCCAGGTAAATACATTTCGGTTCTGTGCTTGCTGTTACTAGTCCAGCATGAAAGAATACATTTACTTTGGATTGCTACTGTCTGTAACTGGGATAATTTTGCAAAGTAAATGCTCACTTGGGAAGTGCCATGGTTCAAGGATTGTGAGTTCCAGGGGTAATCTTTCATGAGGGACTGTCCCTGAATGGGCCTAGGGAGAACTACTAAAAGGAGAAGAAATGGGGCTTCACTTACCCAGCTTCTTGTGTCCGATGCCATATCTCCCTTCTTGCTAAAAGGGGAAATGTTAACGTACTTCTACTAAAAGTGGCACATAGGGAGAGAAACTATATACATTTGGGGGGGCTTTTCCTGCATTGTCTCTTCAAAGAGGCTTGCATCTCACAGAGAAAATCAGAGCAGTTGTGTCAGGAACAGATTCACTCACAAGCTTATACAAATAACTAAAAGTAGTTTATTGAAAGCAGAGCGGTGATGCTGTCTTCAAACTTTAAAGATCGCGAATAAGAATTGTTTCCTGCACTTTACATTTAAACGTTTAACTTCACAGACCCAACCATCAAAGCCTTGGAGGCCATAAATCACCATAAGTCTTATCTAATCTACTTCCCTGGGAAACTCTAGCCGGAAGGAATGTTCATCATGTGTAAATTCTAGTATATAGCTAACACCCTTCTGGTGTTCCCTTGCTATACTAATCTAAACAATAAACACATATGTCTCCTGACAAGTTGCCTTGCTCCCTTGCTGCTCCAAAGAAGAGGGGATTACCTGGTCTGAGGGCTTGCTCTTCCAGTCTTTAACTGCCTGAGTGATGGTGCCCACCCATTGTTTGTTCTCATTGTCTTCAAATCAGAAGAGAGGCAGTCTCCTATCCTGAATGCCTCCAGTAACATTTTTCCTGTTGTGTCAGTGTGCAGAGCAAAGACTACTCAGGATCACAAGGATAACAATCCTATTATCAGGCAGTCTCACAAACCATACAAGGCTATTGGAAAGTGAGGCAAGAATGGTTAGATAGAGAGAGATTGGGTGGAAAGGGTGATAATCACCAATCCAGAAGCATAAGGTCAATGCAGAATGGCTCAGACAGCACATCTGATGGCAGCAAGATCAAAGATCTAGGAACCACTTATTACACCCAAGTACTATAATTTCTTGGGACCGAAGCTGGGATTTTTATACCCTGTTTCCTGCCCTGAACAAGAGTGTATGGACAAGGTGACAAAACATTAATGGAGTTCTGGCAATCTCTTAATGGTGTGGTCAGCTAGTGTGAATAGGGAAGGTTTCTGTAGGATGTGCTCACTGTAGGGTCCTTGATTGTTCCACCTGGACAATTTTCATATTTCAAATTATGAAAATAGCACATCCTGAAGAATGAGGGTGTATGATATGATAACACTAAGCTTTGTAGAACTTTATAACCAGCACTTTGAACTGTGACTGAGAATGTGTAGCCAGTAAAACTAAGAGAACAGTTACATGTTCCCTGTTACTAGTCCCCATTAGGAAGGAGTTGCTGAATCATAGAATCATAGAGTTGGAAGAGACCATAGGGGTCATCCAGTCCAACAACCTGCTATGCAGGAACACACATCAAACCACTCCCAACAGATGGCTATCCAGCCTCTGCTTAAAAACCTCCAAAAAAGGAGACTTCACCACACTCCAAGGCAGCATATTCCACTTCCAGATAGCTCTGAGCATCGGGAAGTTCTCCTTCCTGAGATTCAAGTGGAATCTCCTTCCTGCAGCTTGTATCCATTGCTCCTTGTCCTGGTCTCAAGAGCAGCAGAAAACAAGCCCACTCCCTCCTCAACATGACATCCCTTCAAATATTTAAACATGGCTATCGTGTTCCCTCTTAATCTTCTCTTCTGCAGACTAAACATACCCAGCTCCCTAAGCCATTCCTCATAGGACATGGCTTCTAGACCCTTCACCATTTGGATCACCCTCCTCTGGACACACTCCAGCTTGTTGATATCCTTCTTGAATTGAAGTGCCCAGAACTGGAAACAGTATTCCAAATGAGGGCCTAACCAAAGCAGAATAGAGTGGTACTACTACCTCCCTTGATCTCGACACCATACTCCTATTGATGCAACCAAGAATCGCATTGGCTTTCTTGGCTGCTGCATCACACTGCTGACTCATGTTCAGCTTGTGATCTATGAAGACTCCTAGGTCTCTTTCACATTACTGTTACTAAGCCATGAGTCCCTCATCCTATATTTGTTCATTCCATTTTTTCTGCCTAAGTGTAGGACTTTACATTTCCCTTTGTTGAAATTCATTTTGTTAGCTTTGGCCCAGCTCTCCAATCTGCAAGGTCATTTTGAATTTTGATCCTGTCCCCTGGCATATTAGGAGCAAAATTTCCAAACAGTTTCCAACAGTTGTTCATGTAGAGTATATGACAGTAATCCAAACAGGATGTAATTCCAGACATATGTCTCTGATGCCAGATCTGACTTCTCTAGAAAGTAGGCCAACTGGTGGTCAGTCTTAACTCTCCTAAATTAGGACATCTTAACTATGAAAACACACTATGAACCACCATTCAAACCTGGACATCAAAGCTCAAGGTTGAGTCCAGGAGTACAGGTCTGAGATTTCAGGAGGCATGCAATACCATCCAGCACAGTCTGTGTCCCTATATGTTGAGCTGCCTTTTGATTGAACAGAAGTACCTCCACATTCTCTGGATTAAGCTTTGATTTGTTTCCCCTTATCCAGTCTTTACCGATAGCAGACATATGTTTAGCATAGAAATAAACAGCTTCCTTGGAATTATATGGAAAAAAGCAATACAGCTGGGTGTCAACAGCGTATTGGTTATATCTATCCACAACACTTTGGATAACTTCTCTCAGCATTTTCATGTGTACATAGAACAGTATGGAACACAAAATCAAGTCTTGAGGAACCCCAAAATTGTTCCCAGGACAAACACCCAAAGTCCACCTCAGAAGGTCAGCCAGGTGGATAATGTAGTTGATAATATCAAAAACCACTGAGAGATCTAGCAGAACAGAACTCATCCTGTCCAATTCCCTGTGTAGGTCATTCTCCAAAGAAACCACAGTGCTCTCCATTCCATAACCAGACCTGAAGCCAGATAGAAATGTATTTAGACAAACCTATAACCAGGATATGTAGGTAGAAGGTCAGAAAAGTTAAAACACAGAATGAACTCAGACTTGCCAGTATTCTGTTAGTTGGATATATGGAAACCATTGACACTTAAAGCCATTTTGTTCGAGCTCTTCTCCTGTTCTTACTCTTAGATTTCTCTTGGAGTCCAGGATCAATAGATCTTTATATCTGATTCATCCTTTTTGTTCTTCTACCCATCTTCCAAAAAGGCTTCCTGAGGTAAAATCCAAGTCGGTATTCTACTGTAAAATTTGTTTTTGAAGTTTATCCAAATTTTTAACAAGACTTTTTTTAATGAAATGGTGTTGAAAGTCTCAATCTATCTTGGCTCCTTCATATCGTAGATACACGTGAAAACTGAATCTCAGATCTGTACCTTCTAGTGTTAATATTCTTTTGTCTTCCAGCATAATCCAATCTTCAATCCAAGATGGAACATTCGCATTTTACTGTAATTTTAAGTCTGGTAGATAACAACCACCTCTAAAGTTTGAATCAAATAAGTTTTTCCATTTTATACATAGCTTTTTACCTGCCCAAATAAATTCGGATAATTTCTTTTGCCAAGTTTAGAAAGGTTTCTCATTTACCATAATAGGTCGGTTTTGGAAAAGGAAATTAACTTCAGTAATATATTCATTTTAACAGCCACCATTCTATGAAGTAAGGACAGATGAAGGTTCACCTGTCTTTCTAGGTCTTGTAAGACATCTTTCCATGTCTTGTCATAATTATTTCTGAATAGGTCTGTATTATTTCTTGTAATCCATAGTCCTTGGTACTTTACTTCTGACAACTCATAGGGTAAATCTTGGGCTTAGGCAATTTAGCCCCCTCTATCAAGATAAGCTTGCAGTCGTATTCCATGTGCGGAGGCAATTTGTCAGCCTCCTTTTCATGGAAAGCCTTTTGTAAATCCCGGTAGTGAGAAGGAATCCGTTGCAATTCCTCCTGGGACAGAGAAAGGGATGACTCTGCAGCAGTTATAGTGTCATCACTCCAGTCTATTTGGGGGTTATATTTGCGAAGCCAGTCAATCCCCAAAACCAACTTAAACTGTACTTCTTTAGGAACCAGGAAACGCAGCCTGTACTTGTTGTTACCCATTCGGAATGCTACAGGCTCGGATATCTTGTCGATGACCCCTCCAACCATTGGCGTCCCATCCATTTGTATTAGTTTTACGGGGTGCTTCAGAGGCTCGTAAAGAAGATTTAGCTTCCTGGCCAATTTGGGGTGCAACAAGCTCCTGGAGCACCCAGAGTCAATTAAAGCCCTATGTTCATGCAACATCCCATCTCCACCCGTAAACTTAACAGTATCACCTGAATAATCCCTTCCACCCCAGTAGCCAGCCGGATCCAGCCCAACAAGGTTTGCGGGTTAGCCTGCATTAAGCATCCGCGTAGAATCTCCAGATTCAGACCATCTTTGTACAATTCAATGAGAATTTCATCGTTCCACTGGGCTCTGGTGGCCAAGTTCCTGAATTCACGGGAATACATTCCCACATCGTTACCTCCTTGCCTCATGTGTTTCAGTTGAAATCTAGTTTTCTCCAGCAGATGAAGGTCTTCAAAGACTTAGCACAGGTGATTCATGAACAGCTGCAAGTTTTCAGTTTCTGGGGTGTGGGTGTCATACAAGTTCGCTACCCAGTCCGCAGCCAAACCTTTCAATCTCTGACTGAGGAATTGGATTTGGGCTGCATCATCCTGAAACAGGTGGCCGTAATCCATCATGAAATTATTGGTCATAGTCATAAAAAAGGAGAGCTTCTCTCCCTTCCCGTTGAAGGACACTTTAAGTTCTCCAATATTCCTGCGTGGCGGGGGTGCCGGTCCTGGCTCGCCCAGTTGCTGAGGTGGTCCAGCGGCGCCTGCTGCTGGAGCAGCAGCTCGTGGATCCTGTCCTCACAGTGGATGGATGTTCATCTCACGTAGCAGCACTTTGAGTTCCAGCATCTCCTCATTTTGCTGCGCAAGTCTTGTTTCCAAGCGAGTTATCTCCTCCAGAAGGGCTAGCTCAATCGCTGAGAAATCCCACCTTCCGGCGCGCCTGCGTTGCCTCTGGGACATACATGGCTTCTCTCCCCAGGTTTGGCCACTTGCAGGAGTCTCGAAAGCCGTGGTCAGTCGTGCTTCAACCTCGGTGCTCCTAGGCACTTCAATCCCCGCAGCTCCGTCAGACCCTGCGGTTACACTTCCTCAGTGCTCCCCTGGCCCATTTCTTGATGCATATTTGGAAGAAAAATTTGTAGGATTCGCGATCTTTCTGTCAGGAACAGATTCACTCACAAACATGTTCAAAAGGTGTCGTATCACCTATTTCCCCCGAAAAAACCCTCATTTCTTATTTCCTAGTTAGCTGTGTGGTTGTGTTGTCTTAAGTGTTTTTCTGTCTTAATAAAACATCATTTTTGCTATTTTAAACTAACTGTTTGACTGACCTGACCTCGTAGACATTGGGTAGCAAGATCCTGCAAAGTTACCCTGCCTTTTGCTAGCTTAAGTGAGTGCTCCAGTTAATTTCCTCATCATGTGTTATTTGTGTTTTGTTTATCTGGACACCTCTCCCAGGACCCCCAGCAAACAGGGTAACAGAAGGACTCACCCTTTTAAACAAAGGTGATGTTATAAATGAGGAAGGGAGAGCTATGTGGAAAAAGCAGGGTGCCTTATCAGATAGGGGAACTGCTATATGAGGCTGAAAGAGAAAGAAGTTGGCTGCTGTCACAATATGATTTTCAGATTTCAATAAGCAAAGGTCTACAGAAAGCATGCAATAAACAGCATGCCTAGTAATTAAACTTTTGATAAGTGTTGTACTTGTGTATAATAGAATTAATAATAAATTTCTAACATTAAATTAATTTAATTCTAACATTAAAACCTATTATACTGGGAAAAGAACTTCAATGATTGTTCAGTGTAAGATGTCTGCAACCAGCCTTTCCCTTGGGTCTTAGTTCTGTTTTAGACTAAATTATACATGGGAATCAATAAAGTAACTAAAAAATTAAAGTACATGTTTACTGTAAGAAATAATAGTTGAATTTGGCAGTCATAGAAAACAATTCTAATCTCTGCTGATTGCTTAGTAGAAGAAGTTGTAAGATGGAAACAAGAAGAAAACTATTGTTTTCCCACCAGTTGAAAGAAATAGGTTGGAACATTTCAGAGACTGCTAATTAGAGTAGACTTCCTGTATCATAGCATTATAGAATCATAAAGTTGGAAGAGACCACAGGGGCCATCTAGTTCAAACTCCTGCTATGCAGGAACACACATCAAAGCATTCCCAACAGATGGCCATCCATCCTCTGTTTAAAAATCTCCAAAGAAGAAGACTCCACTACACTCCAAGGCAGCATAATCTACTGCTGAACAGCTCTGACTGTCAAGAAGTCTTCCTGAGGTGTAGGTGGAATCTCTTTTCCTGTGGTTTGAATTGGTTGCTCCTTGTCCTAGTCTCTGCAGCCAAGGAAAACAAGTCCGCTCCTCCTCAACATGAAATCCCTTCAAATATTTAAACTAGGTATGGGATGAATCCATAATTTTCCAAATCTGAATCCGGATCTGAATCCCTGTAGGATTCTGGGAATCTACAAATCTCACAAATCTTTCAAATCCTTTTTTTTTTTTTAAGGGTTTAAAAAAGGAAGGAGAGAAGGATAATTTTGGGCAAGACACACAAGTTCAGCCTCAGGAAAAGCCTAGGCAAACGAAAACCTCCCTCTGAAGAAACCTGGCCCGGACAATTGTAATCATTTTGCCTCAGGATCTCCCCAGATTGAAAATGACATGAAGGCCCTTTCTACGCAGACAGGAAAATGTGAATTAATCCCACATTTCCTGCCTGTATAAACAAGGCCACGTACTACAGGACAAAGATAATCCAGGTCAAAATGGCATCCTGGGATTTCTAGTTTGATGATGCAACCAACCTCAGAATTGTGTATGAAAGAGCTTTGCAAGCGAGCTGTGCAAAGGAATCTTTCAGCTGTCCTTGAAATCTCAAGACTGTACCTTTCAGTCAAGTCTCAAGTCCATTAACAAGGAAGGCACTGAAAACAACAACAACAACACCAGCCTCTAGTCCAGTCTCAATTCTGCACCCTGCAATCTCAAGTCAAGTCTCAAGTCCAGCAACAAATCACTAAAAAAACAAACAAACAAACAGCTTCTAGTCCAGTCTCAATTCTCTACTTTCACGTCCAGTCTCAAATCCTCAAAGGGACTTTCAAGTCAAATCTCTAGTCCACTCTCAATAATTCCTAATCCCTAAACTCCAGTCTCAAGTCAAAAGAATAGAGATTATTACCTTGCAAAGAGCGGCAGCCCAAGCAGGCACAGGCAGCCCAAGAGGACATATATTGTGGAAGGAGGTACACTGGTCTACAAGTGGCAATCACTGGATGAGATTGTGTGACCTTGCCCTCTGCCACACTACTTCTGATAGGTGTCAGACCCACTGACCCCAGCTTTTATACATGCCATTGATTTTCAGCACAGAAAATAGTGCTGAACATAAATATTAAATGAACTTAAATATTAAACATTAAATGTTCAATTTAAATATATTAGAATATAACCCCAGATGTAATGTCTGAAATTGTTAGCAAAAGCGATTATTAGTCCAAGGGAAAAACTCACCTATTTGCCATCTCCCCTTGTGTGTCTGGTCTCCCAGGTTTTCAGGCATCCTGGTCTCCAACAAACAATTTGGTTAGTAGATTTGAAAGATTTAGTTTGCCTATTTTGATGCAGGGATTCAGATTCATGAATCTCAAATCCTTGCTGAGGATCTGAGGATTTGGTTGGCCCATCCCTAATTTAAACATGCCTATCATGCCCCTCTTAACCTTCTCTTCTGCAGACTAAACATACCCAGCTCCCTAAGATGCTCCTCATAGGACGTGGCTTCCAGACCCTTCACCATTTTGGTTGCCCTCCTCTGAACATATTCCATTTTGGTTGCCCTCCTCTGAACATATTCCAGCTTGTCGATCTTTCTTGAAATGAGGTGCCCAGAACTGGACACAGTATTCCAGATGAGGTCTAACCAAAGCAGAATAGAGTGGTATTATTACTTTCCTCAATTTAGACACCATCCTCCTATTGATGCAAAATTACATTGGCTTTCTTGACTGCCACATCACACTTCTGACTCAAGTTCAGCTTGTGGTCTACTAAGACTCCTAGATCCCTTTCACAGAATGTGGTTGAGTCTCCTTCTTTGGAGGTTATTAACAGAGCATGGATGACCATCTGTTGGGAGTACTTTGATGTGTGTTCCTGCACAGCAGTGAGTTGGACTGCATGATCCCTGTGGTCTCTTCCAACTCTATCATTCTATGATTCACCAGGCAAAGATCATGAAGGATGGTCCCATCACAATAGGGAAACTCCACACGAAGATAAGGGCATGTGAGAATAGGAAGGAAGACAATGGATTTTTGGGAGCACTCTTCCTCCTCAGACACTGTTTGACCTGGACATTGCAGATGACTTGGTGTGGAAACTCAACAATGCCTCCCTTCTCATTTCAGCTATTTAGACATGCACGGCCCTTAATGCACTCTGTCTATTGCTACCAATGACCCTTGAAGATTATAATTTCCAAAGGTCTGAATTAAGGACAAGGCAGAATGTAGTCTGGTAAAAGACACCTGTGACCTCATTGAAAGAAAAGATCCCCCTTCACAATGGCAGTGCAAATACCCCCTCAAAGCCAAGGAAGGTATTGGAAAGACCACTGTTAAAGTGAGATATAATCACCTGCATGCATTCCATCTATGGCCTGTTCTTAATGTGGATGGGATGACATGGCAGATGATGGTCAATTTTTGTGCCCTTAATGCTGTTACTCCCCCAGTTGCCCCCATGGTAGCCAAATACAAGAAAACTGTAACAGCTATTGCAGGAGGCACCAAATATTATAGCATCATGGATTTGGCTAATGTTTTCCACTCCATCAAGCTTCAAGAGACACATTGGTATAAATTCATGTTCATGTTCTGCTGCCATCAGTACAGTACCTAGTGGCCATGCATTTGGGAAAATCTTTTTGGACATGGAATGGCTGGGTTTGCAACCCCTGCCAACAGGATGAAGGACAACTGATCATGTACAGAAATTCTCCCAGGACAATCACGCCTTGTCTGCCAAATGAATGGGTCCTGTAAAAATAACTAAAAGAGTCTCATCCCCTTGTCTACTCTGAAGTAAAGGCTAAAGAATTTTCACATCACTCAGGTTAAAGAATGGAAGGGTGTGATGCCTACACAAACTGACGTGCATGACAAGGAAACAAAGACTGCTTCAGTGTATTACACATCCCCTGCTCCAGCCCCTCAACCTAGCAGTAGTTATAATGGTAGCATTGAACATTGGTGACTCCTTTGTATTTTCCATTTTCCTCGGTACCTCTGAAGGGCACACATCTGTAACTGAAATTAATTGGCCACTCCATTGAGTAAAGGTCAAATGATCCAGGTTGCAGATTGGCAAAAGCAATACAGGAGCATACCATGAGCAAGCCTCACCAAGTAAGGCACACAGAGTTGATTCATTTCTTTAAGCCAAAATGCTTGTAATTCAAACCAGAACTCAATTTGGTTCCAGTTACACAGAATGCTTGTCCTGAACTTCAGATGCTGCCATGTTTATCCAGGTAGAATCCCTCATTATGGGCTCAAACTTATTAAAGCCAAATGTGTGTGAATTAATGTAGGTTCAACCTACAATCACCTTGAAAGAAATCTGAGTAGGACTGCATAAGTTAAACACCTTGGCACAATGACCAGAATGTGCATCTTATTTATGTCCTAATGAAGCAGGCTGCGCAAAGTGGTTAAAATTGTGGTCCAGACCAACAAGTCCATCTACAGTGAAAAGGGACTGGATAGTGCCTGTTGGAACAGGCAGGTCTTTATTAAATGTGACCAACATGGAAGTTTTAGCAAGTAAGTTGTCCTATCTCATTATCTCATTACAGATATGGTAAATATGGGTGAGCAACACCCACTTACCTCTCTGCTCATTGATTGAGAAGTAACAATGGAGATAAACACATTGATACTTGCAAGTGAAAAGTATGTTGGAACACTTTGCTAGCTTTCTCTTACACCCAAATAAACACAATAAATTTGATGACAATTAGGGATGTAATTTGGCAAAATAAGGAAAATGATAAGGAGAAATGAAAAGCAATAATTATTTTCATTCCCACTGATGTTATCACCGTGAACTGGCCTGGCTTCAGAATATATTTGATATCGTTTGATATCACAATTTGGCCACATTTTGCCACCCTCGGCCAAGCGTTTGTGAGGACCCCGAACGAGCACGGAGCTAGGCATGGCCATTAATTGCTGAACATTCCTGTCAGCGTGGGCGGAGGTCAAGCAGGGGCTGGACCGGAGCTGGGCACTAGCAGCGCTAGTGCAGTCCTTCACAGAAGCGCTGCAGCACACAATTTGGGGGGAACTTAAAGCAGACCTTAGCAGCAGGTGTCAACAGAAAACGATAATGGGTTACTTTACCCGGAACGCAAAGAGGTTACTTCACCAAATGCTGGGGTAGGGTCTTGGAGGAACCAGGCGGCAGAAAGCGGCTTCGGACGGGAATGGAACAAGGCACGGGCGGCAGACGTCCTGGAAGCCGACGGTTGTCTGCTCCGTGCCTCTCCCAGCCCCGCGTCTGCCTAGAAAGGCCTCTAAACCGGGCAGCGGTCAATCCGGCCCGAGCACGCGGCTGGGCTCACAGCTGCACTACAGCTGGGAGCTCCCCGCCCCCAGGTGTTTCTCCTGTAGCCGCTGGGATCAGCGGCTGGCCTCCTTGAGCCGCCGCCGCTGCTGGAACGTCGGCGGCAGGGCGGTGCCCTCAACTTCTTCCGAGGCAGCCTCGTGAGTAGGTGGTGCCCCGGGATCAGGCCCGGGGCCCGCCTCCTCCAGCGGGTCTCTGCCTGCCATGCCCAGCAGCATGGGAGCCGGGCCGGCGGCCTCCGCAACGCCGGGACAATCCTCGGTGGCAGCGGCGGCCTCCATCACACCGGGGAGACCCCCGCCGGGATCGGCGTCCGCCACGGCGTCCCGGCGATCCCCCCGGTGGCGGAGCCCTCCGCGGCGGCCGCACGGCCCCCGTCGTTGGCTGCGGCCTCCAAAGTGCCCGGACCCGCCTCCTCCTCCTCGGAGGTGACTGCGGCGTCGGCCTCTGCGGCGCCTGCCGGCGCGGCCACACCCAAGGCCCTGACAGTTCCTTTCTCCACCTAGGCAAGCCAGACTCAGCCAGATCTTGCCTTAGGAGACCTCCCTAGACAAACATCTCATTAAAGATGCACACTAATACAAAGAGCCCCCTGCCCCGAGCAGGTAACTTGATGAGCATTAACCGCCCAAGCGAGCTGCATCTGCATACTGGCCATTCCATTGTCAATTCAGACTTAGTTCAATCATGCTGAATTCTGACCTTTCAGAGACATTGTCTCGCACCCAAACCTCATTGTTCTCTCCCAAGTTCAGACTAGCCCATGGTCATATTTTCCCTATAAAAGCCCCCAGTTCTGAGAGCTTCCTCAGATCGCTCTGAGCTTCCATCCAGCCTTGCTGCTGCTACATCCGCTGAGCTTTCCCCTCAGTCTCCATCCAAGACTGTGCAATTTCAGACCTCCGCTGTGATCCTCCCCGGGCTTTGGACAGGTGTAGTATCACCCAATTCAACAAACCCTCAAACTCCTCTATACCGCTAACACCTTTATTTTCTATAGTTACTTGTGTGAATGTGGTGCATACACTGTTTGCCTGTGTTTAATAAAATCACAGTTAATTTCATATTTTGGTGTGCTTCTTGACTGAGTCTGACCCTGTATACATAGGGTTGCAAGATTCTGCAAAGTTACCCTGCCTCTTGCTAGCTTAAGTGAGTGCTCCAGCTAATTTCCCCCAAAATTGTGTGTTGATGTTTGGTTATTTAGGTATCCCTCCCGGGACCCCCAGTAAACAGGGTAACACTGATGATATTCAATTTAGATTAGAACTACACTATAAGAAAATATCACACAAAAGGTTGCGCTGAACATGACCATTCCTGTATGGGACACAGAAGAGATGTGAGGTGAGCAACATGAAGCAAGCGCTATGGCAAAAGCCCTGCTTAGAAATTCCAGCCTCACATTAAGGTATGTATTGTGGGGTGAGGCTGTCTCCTATACTATCTCCCCCAGCTCCGTCTTCCTCATATTAGCCACAAAGATACAGCTGAATAAACCTTGGCTCACCTATACCATCACTAGTAACAGAATTTATAAGCTTTTGGTCCTATAATTAAAATCCGTTCTTGGCCTGAGTAGGACCTGGTTTAGAATTTATGAACTTTTACGAAATAAAGGCCGGTTTGTATTATGAGCTCCCCACCCAAAATATTAATGCTGATTGTGTCACATGGTGTCATACCCTGTTTCCAGAGCATGGACTCTGACTCAGAGTCTGAAGCAGAGGGCACACCAGAGGCTGAAACAGAAGGCATGCCAAGGCAGAGAGAGGTTACAGTGCTGGAAACAGAAGAGGGGATGGTGCCCGCTCCAACAGAGAATCCTGCCTCTTCAGATACAGAAGAGTACTTACCTAAGCTCAGCTTCACACAGTACTGGCAGCAAACAAAGATCTAGCATTGCTCTCTCTCAGTATTTATAACCAGCAACAATCAATCAAGGCACAGCTGCACTAGGCTTTGGCGTCCTTCCCCTCCAGGAGTTGGCAGAGCTTATCTGACCTGCTAACTTGCTGGATGCCTTGACAAATGCTTGGATTGACCTTGGGCACTTCTTTGCCATGAAACCCTGCTGGACTTTGTTTATGTTGGACTTTATTTATGACTCCTTCCTTACTGTCTGGAAGTAAGTAACAAGCTGGGAGATATTCAGTTTGTTTTGTTTGATTTATCAGCTGTGCCAGGACTGAGATAAGGCACATGCACTGTTACCATACCCTATAACCCCTCCTATTAAATATACAATTTTCATAAATTAAACGTATTAATGACCAGAGAAAGCAATCAGGGTCACATTGACCAGAAGATGTGTTCAGGGCCATGCTGACTGGAGATGTGTTTGGAGTAATGAAAGTTCAGATAGGTTTATACAGAAAACCCCAGTACTTATGGCTTTGTGCTAATCCTTTTACCATTTCAGGCTCTTGCACTTTCCAAATACAATGAAAGACAAACTTCCCAGATTAGTGAACAATCAGACACTATCCCCTGACCTTACCCTACTGAGAACTTCCCTATACACCCTACCCGACTGAACATTAAGAGACTGTCATGAGTCCTATCAATGTCTGTTATTCCAGAGTTAAGCAATCAGGCCATTCCAGACACCTTTGTCAATACCATAGGAAAGCCATTATGGCTTTGTCGACAGACCTTTTCAGACTGTGAAATAGGGGATAAAAACCTTAGCTTTGACCCAAGCCAATTGTAGTATAGAGTACATAGAATGTAGCCCAGACTGTTGTTCCTCCATGCTACCCTCAGATGCTGTCTGAGCCCCTCTGCTCTGACCACCTTCTTGAAGACTGATAACTATCACCCTTTCAGCCCCTAATAGCTCTATATCCAACCTTTCTTGCTTAACTTTCTGATAGCCTTCTATAGTTCTTTAGGATGTCTGAGTTCCCATGTGTTTGTCAATTCAAATAAAATACAATGTTTAATTTTAACTGGAGTCTTCTCTACAGTTTGTACTGGTATAAATAGGTGAAAAAAATCTTGCTGTTACTGTCTTATCGCAAGCCTCCTTTGATCTATAATTCTCCCAAATTCTAAGGAGACACTGGCATTGTGGGTGGACTACAATGTCCCCCAATTCTTAGGATAACAGCACAAATTATGTTGCTTGGTCCACTGGCAACTGTTGTTAAATTTTACCTGCTTGATAGATTTATACTTTCCAGTGGTCTTATGTGAGTACCTAAAATCATCATCACTAGTAAAGACAATAATGCTAGAAAGCAGTAGGAAAAGAGGAAGACTGCATTACAGATGGATAGACCCAATCAAGGAAGACACACCTCTGAATCTGCAAGATCTGAACAGGGTGGTTAATGATAGGATGATTTGAAAGTCTATCCTTCACAGGGTCACCATAAGTTGAAGTTGACTTGACAGGGGTTAACAACAACAGCAATCTGAGGTTGGGAGAAGGGGAGTCAGAAATAGCAACAACTAGGAAAATACTTCCTACATGGCAGGGGGTTGGACTCAATGGCCCTTGTGGTCTCTTTCAACTTTATGATTCCATGGTTCCAGATTTGGTTATAGAATTGGTAGGAAGTGTAGATGATAACTCAGTAATAATGCCCCCCAGATATTTTTAGTGACATATTTCTCAGCTTTTGAGATGAGTGACTGCTTAAGACTGCTCACACAATTTTTTCATGATATGGTTTAATTTTAACACATTCTAGAATGCTCATCAAAATCCAAACAAAAAGCTAACTTAATGTGAATTCCTACAAGGTCAATACATGTATAATTTTTCTTTCAAATTATATCACTCAAGTGGAATGATTCTGCTCTTAACAAAGAAATTTATTTCCAGTGTCCTAGCAGGTTAATTGTGCATTATTCATTAATGGCAGTTTTCTAAACTCAGCTTCTTGAAGCTTTAAGCCTCCTGAAGCTGAAGTTTCAGCTTTAAACACAAATATGTACTAAAGTTAACATCATGACATTTTGACTCAAGCAGTAAAATAAGTCCAGCATGCATGGCTAGAATGTTCATTTGGGGACAAATAAAAGTTTAATTTTCTTCATAAGATGACCTTTCCCTATCAGAACCCATTGTATTAAAAATAATGTTTGAAATGAATAGAAGACACACAGCTCCAGTTCTGACAATCAACAACTG
This sequence comes from Iguana delicatissima, assembly GCA_948472985.1. Lineage (NCBI taxonomy): Eukaryota > Metazoa > Chordata > Lepidosauria > Squamata > Iguanidae > Iguana > Iguana delicatissima. The sequence continues at coordinate 52,478 of CAOKZL010003582.1, forward strand.
CAGAGCAAGGGAACATAAACAGAAAATAGAGAGTGGAAGATGGGATGCAAAAAATTTTTATCACCTCATTTGCAAAGTAGCAATTTTACCCCAAAATGGAGGTGCCACAAGGCCCACCTTGTGATGCCAAATGCCTCCTTGCAAAAATGGGGAACTGATTAGCTCGAAGCCAGGAGGCTAACAAGAGGGAGTGGAATGTAACAAGATCCTGCTACCAAAGTTTACAGCCTCGCACAGGAAAAGAACAAACCAGAGATTCAAAAGTTAGCCAAAATTGTGTTTTATTGAGGGGAATTCACTCTTGCATGCACACAAGATACACACAGTCACACATTCACACAAGAGCTAACTGAAGGATAAAGGGAGGAAAAATTATGGATAGAGAGGCTGAGGGTTTGGGGTTATAATTACCAGTTCAGAAGAGTATTGAAGAAGTTGAAATGTGGCCTAGACTTGTGCCTAAGGGCAGATCAGATCAGGATTCAGGGCAACATAGTGGGGTCTAGCATTTCATCTGACTGCATCTGACTTCCCAAAACCAAGGGTTTATATATTCTATTTCCCTTCCTGAAGGGGTGTGAGTTAATTACTTTCCAGCAGGGTAAACAAAAGGGACTTTGGAATGGACTGATTGTTTCAATGTCATGGTTGGGTGAAGTTCTGGTCAAGGCTTTGGTAGGATGCACATACAGCAGGAACCCTTGCCTCTGCACCTGGGGACCTTATTGTTTTCTGAGGTTAGCAGTCAAGCTTTACGACCTGGTCATGATGAGATCATCTCTGACTTGTTCCCAGCCAGCGTCCCTTTCCACACAGCCTTTCCAGTCATAGTGTATATAATTTATATTTTATGCCAATTAAACATATCTGTCAATTAATATATTTTGCCAATTAGACCATATCAAAGCATGGAGATGTACAGTCTGGTAACAGTAAGCAAGGTAGTTTTGGGATAGTAGAGAGCAGGCCACAAACAATAGGCAAGCACTGGCAACAAAGACCAAAGGCACTGCAAGCCTAAAGGATAGAAAACTGCAGTAAAGTCTGAAAATGTTTAAATCTTCTGCAGGAACACCAACAACAAAAGGCAAAGAAAAGCTAGAAGAGGAGGGGAAAGTTCCAAATTGGTTCCCTTATTGTCAATTGGTGGAAAGATTTCACATGGAGTTGAAATTACAAGGCTTTAAAAATAACAAAGAGATGAATGGTGTGATGAAACTTATGCTCAAAAATCCACCTCATCTGATGGCCAGATTGTAAAAGATATTACTGCTAAGTGTGAGAGAGGAGGAAACAATCAAAGATGTAATGATAAAATGGTCCCAGAATGTTGGCGACTCAATACAAACGTTGGGAACACAGCTAGAAGCAGACTCAGAAGTTTATGGGTGCTCAGAATTTGAAAGAGAATTATTTCAAGATATTTCACAGATGGTACATGACTCCAAATAAGCTCAAAAAGATTTACCATTCTGGTATGGGAGAGTTCTGGAAGTGTCATGCTGAGATCACTATGATGTACCATCTGAGGTGGACATGCCAGAATGCGAAAGAATATTGGACTGGTATACATAAAACAATATTAGAAAATTTGCAAATTGAATTTACCAAGTCCCCAGAAATCTGTTTACTGAATATGTTGCATGAGAGCAACCCAAATATGACGAGGAAACTTTGGAGGATATTACTATATATGATAACATCGGCAAGAATAGAATATGCAAAATTCCAGAAAAATGAGGAGACCCCCAAGCTTGAGCAATGGCTTGATAATCTCTCAGAAATGAAAGCGGCAGATATTTTATCTCAACAACTTAAAGACCTAGCAGATGATAAAATTAATAATGAATGGACTCCCCTGAACAACTTTCTTCAAAAACTTAAAACATAAGACCAGTTGATCAATGATCAAACTAGTTACGATGAGGAAACTTGGATTAGAAGTAAAAATGGGGTAATTAACTATACCTAACAAGAAATGGAAAGTAAAAGGATATATTGATTTAAGATTTAGCAAGAACAGAAAGCATTCTTAGATATGAAATATATCAGGAATAACCAATTAATTAGAACTTTTTTTAGAAGTATGATTAAGACTGAATTATAAATATTACTGTATTCTAGGAAGAAATGGAAAAAGGATACGAAGATATTTATAATAGCTAACTTGATATGTAAATAATGCTGCCATTTATTAATTATGGATTTTATTCATTGTAAATATTTTTTAAAATGCCCCGGAAATGTTTGAGAATCATAGAATCATAAAACATATAGTTGGAAGAGACCACAATGTCCATCAAGTCCAACCCCCCGCCATGCAGGAATAAACATCCTCAGCAAGCGGCCATCCAGCCTCTGCTTAAAAATTTCCAAAGAAGGTGACTCCACTATACTCTGAGGCAGCATATTCCCCTGTCAAATGGCTCTTACCTTCATGAAGTTCTTCCTGATGTTTAGGCGAAATCTCTTTTCCTGTAGTTTGAATCTATTGCTCCATGTCCTAGTTTCTAGAGCAGCAGAAAACAAGCTTGCTCCACCTTCAACATGACATCCCTTCAAATATTTAAACATGGTTATCATGTCTCCTCTTAACCTTCTTTTTGTCAGGCTAAACATACCTAGCTCCCTAAGCCTTTCCTTATCATGGCTTCCAGAACTTTTACCGTTTTGGTCGCCCTCCTCTGGACATGTTCCAGCTTGTCAATATCCTTTCAGAATATGGTGCCCAGAGCTGGACACAGTATTCCAGGTGAGGTCTAACCAACCAGAAGATGGTATAAAATAATCTTAATTACAATAGCCGATGGTTACCCATAATCCATAATCCTTTATGAATATGAAAGAGGGAGCCAAGAATGACCCAACAGTGGAGAAGTGTCTTCACTGAGCAGAAAGAATGACGTTTGTAATAGGGAAAAAATAGAAAATAATTATAAAATGAAAGGAAAATGTGCAAATGAAGTCCTTAATTTTGGTTAGACTTCAGAAACAGTGCAGGAGAACAATCTATTGAAATGTATAAGTGCAATGGTTTGTTCATTGCAAACAGATTCTTCAGGCAACTAAAGAGATAAATGTCACAGCAATCACCAAATCAATCAAATAGGCTATAATACTGAAAGCAGAACATGGAGATGAGGCCAACATTGAGGAAAATAATGGTTTCTAACAGGCATGGGATTCATACAGACTCATACAGGTCACATGGAAATTTAGATTGGACATGAAGGAGTTTGAAAACAATGTCAGACATCATCATTTGAACAGTATAATGCAGAATATTATCTGCATAGTATAATGCCTTACAACCAGAGGAAAATAGTAAAGCCTTGGATGCCTTTTAAGAAGTCAAGGAAGAGTATTCAAAAGCAAGGTTACAACTGAACATTAAAAAGACAAAAATAATGATGATAGATGATATACAAAACTTAGGAAACTGATTTTAGGAATAGATTCTCAAGATTTTGTATACGTAGAATCAGTAATTTTTCCAAAATAGAGATTGCAGTTATTAAGGCAGAAGAATAGACCTAGAAGGTTAGCTTTGAAGGAGAAGGACATGATCCTCAAGTGTCACAATACTTCAGTAAATACTAATATAAAAATCCCCCCTACCACAGCATTTTGGATTACTATATATGAGTGTGGGAGCTTGACAGTGAAGAAAGTTTTAAAGAGAATGAGCAGATTTAAAATGCAGTGCTGGAGAAGAGTTCTATGAATATCATGAACAAAAGACAAAAAAGATCGAAGAGGAAATCAAGGCTGAACTTGTCCGATATCATTTCCTCACTACAGCCCCATCCCAGCATGGGAATGCATTGAAGCTGGGCCACACATCTGCAATGGCACAAAGACATCATGATCCCACTCCTGTCATGCCCCCAGCTGTTGCAATTGCACAGTATACTATTACTGGAAAAAAAATCTGATAACAGGCACCTTTTGCATTATGATTGCATCCTCTGGGACCATGTGGAAAGGGCAGAAGTGCTATCAAGGCACTTCCTCTCTGAGTGCAGCACAGGAAGAGGACAGCTGTACTGTAGAAGGAAGGAACATGTCCCAAGTGCTACTGTTGCTAAAAATAATAAGAAATCAAAAGATTAAGAGATTATAAATAATCTTAAATACGTTTGGGGCAAGAGGCAGAACTAAGAAATTGTAGGGTCACTGTGAGAAGAAATGGTGAAGGGGGACAGAAAGAAGGCTGAATGGTTTAATATCTTCTTTGCCTCACAGTTTTCTCCTAAAAGGGAAACAGTGCTCTAACTGGTGAAAATAAAACAAATGATGAAGTAAGGAGACCAGAATAGATAAAGAGGTATTAAATGAATACATAGTTACTTTAAATGAAATTTCACACCATACTGGAGTAGTATTACTCTTTTCATGCATCAAAATGGCAATTGCTCTTACATAGTAAAAGAACACATTGTCAGCAACACTTTCAAAACAAGGTGAATTTTAGCTGACTGAATAGCTCACAAAGGCATCCAGCTCTCTCAGTTCTCTCAACAGATTATTTTTGGGATGAGAGGAGGAATAATACCCTCTTCCCATTGAATCCCTTGGGGACACTTTCAGTGTTGGACATCCTAGGAATCCTCATTCGGTTCTTGACTTTTCAACATCTCAAAATACTTAAAGGATTTAGGATTTGCCTGATGAGATATCCTGAGAAAAATATGTTATGGATTAAAACATATATGCTGTTTTGAGTAGAAATGTAGCTACAGCCATATTGCATCTTCTCCCTCCCCCACCCATCACAAACACATTTAAACCACTAATTGATGCTGTTGGGTAATCCTTTTTGTGCAGACAAGAGTTTTAATAGAAAGGAAATGCTGTAAAATAATGGTAAATGTCTATAATGCAGTTACACTAGACCTCCCTAAGTCACTAAGTAAGTAAAAGTTTGTTGGATAAGTCAACAGACCACATCAAAAACAGACAGGAAAAATACTGAATACATAGAGAGTGTAATAAATTCCAAAGAAAAGGGAAAGGAAGCTATTATAGTTCTACTTTCATTAGACATTTTTCCTCCCCCCTCAACCCTTAAATTGCAAAAAGGACATGTTGTGAACCCTCCAATATCCCTTATGCCCACTAAAGGAGATAAATAGTGTTCTCTGGGACTGGAATACAACCAGCATTGCAGTAGATAATGGGCCTGATCTTCCACTTCAATTGTACCACATATATAGAGTCTGATACTGAAATCTTTCTTGTTGCAACATTGTTCCCCTCTGCTCAAATCACAGACAAGTAAAGGCCATACATTGTTTGCATTTCATTGGGACAGACAAATATTTTTCCTCTTGAAATTACTTTTTGCTTTTGCCACTCATTTCATAGGTCTTGTAACTGAGAATTCTAACATACGCATTTGTGTGCTAATATCTAGTATTCTTTGCTTTAAAATGTTTCTTTTGTTAGACTTTGAAACACCCAAGCCTTCCTTCCCCGGTACACACTAAAGCCATAATTGTTACCTTAAAATGTAAGTGCCACAAAGGCCACCCTATGATACCAGTACCTCCTTGCAAAAGTGGAGAATTAATTAGCTCAAAGTTGGAGGCTTGCAAGGGTCGGGGGGGCAACTTTTCTACCAACATTTACAGGCTCACACAGGAAAAGACACCAGCCAAAGAGTAAAATGTGAATTAAAATGTGTCTTATTGAAATAAATTCACTCTTACACACAACAGTTCAAGCTCGCACACAATCACACAAGCACTAGCCCAAGAGAGGAGAGGAAAATGGGATAGAGACTGTTGAGGGATTCAGGCAATAATTACCACGTCCAGAGAGAAGCAGAGAAAAGCGGCAGTGCGGCTTAGGTAAAGAACCTAAGGACAGTTCTCATTCAGGAATCAGAGTGGTGTTTAAATCAGCGAGAGATTGCACTGGACAGCCTGAAATCAGGGGTATTTGGGCTCAAAAAATAGCCTGTGGCTGGACTGTTGCCTGCACACCCCAGGTGTAGAACAATGGAAGTTGCAATACATACAATGAACTTTGAACTTCCCAATGTTCACAGTTCTTGGGTGACAAAGACGTAATGCATGTTGTAATAGCTGTCTGTTGTAGGTGTTACAGGAAAAGAGGAAGAAGTCCACATGCACAGCGAATGGGTTTGAGTCACTAAACATCCTGGTGGCCTTTTAGCCTTTGTGTCCTCTGGGGAAACTCTGGCGTTTACTTGAGCTTATTATCCACAGTGTTTATTTGCCTGACAAATGATCTAGTCATGCCTAGAAGGTGTCTTATGTTGACCAGCCTTTCCTTCTCACATTCACAATCAAATTGTCCCTCAGTTGGTTTGTCCTCCCAGTCACCTTCAAGTTTGATTCTGATATCAGTGCCAATTAATGTGCTTGCCAATTAAACATAATCCCAATTAGATATGGTGCCCATCCAAACCATACTATTACTTGTAGCCAGACGTGGGTCCTAACATTCCCCTTGTCAAAAAAGTGGAACCTTTGTGGGGCACATAAGGTTTCATTTTTCAGAGAAGGGATCCACATCCTACCATGTTTTGAAGACTTTAGTGACTTCAGGAATAGAGAGTAGGAAAGTTGGGGCAGAATCAAAGGGTTAGGGTAAGCTATTTCACTTCCATTGTGCTCTTTAGCCCAGCACTGGTTTGGGTAGCTAATTTACATCCTAACATAATTTCATAGCATTTTGGAAATCTTAGAAAGCCAAGATTTTTCTGAAGCGTTGATTATCTAACTCATTTAAGCATTTCTTAGGGAGCCTATCTTCAAATATTTCACCCAGCTTACACCAATAATTGAATAATCAGAGATGTATCAGGTCTGAAACAGCTATTATTCCAAATTTAGGTCTAATTATATTAGCTGGAGAGATTCTTGATACTCTTAAAATCAAACATAGAAATCAATTCTGAATCTAGTTCATTATCTTCTTATTGGTGAAGCTCCAGATTTCTGTAACAAAAGTTATATAGACTACACCATTGTATTATAAACAGTCAAGACAAATCTGGGTATGAATAGTCCACAACCTGTTTAAAGCATGCACATAGGTAATTGCTTTTGAATCATTTTTATCTGTGTAGTCTGAGACTGCCAAGTACTGCTACTTTGTGTTGATCAAGAAAACACAAACATGATTTCCATGTTGTTTATTGGAAACACAATAGGCTAGTAACACAAACGTTGCTAGAGTTAAAGCCTTGCTTCAGCAGCTATGTTATATAGCAAAACACATTAATCCATCAGCATCTTTTCCTGATGCCCGTTGGTAGTTCTTCCAAGTTTATACCCCCATTCCTATAATTGCCAAATGGGCTTTCTTTGGTTAAAGCTACAGTCTCTCTACAGTCACTTGGATCTTTAGAAGTTCTTCCCGAGTCTTTGATATTTTTATTCTCCCATTGCAACCTCCAGCCTATTCCTCGTAAATCACTCTCTGATTGTTATCATTTAAACACAAAACCAAACATTATTTACCTAAGCTGGCCAATAGCTATTTATTGGCCCAGCCAACAAACAGTACTGACCATTTGGTCTTTAACACATCAGCCTACACTAATTCCTACTTGTATCCTCACTTTTCCCTTTTACACTCAGCATTTCTACACAACTACATATGCTTTCCCCCATTCCACAGATCTCTACATGTCTAGGAGAAATAAAGACATGACAGAGATCTTGCAGAAGAAAGACCTATGTCAAAATAAATAAAATTGTTTGTGTCATTTTCTTTTATAGTCCAGAATTACAATTTCTGATTTTGTTCTGCTGATTACTAAATTGTTCTTCTGTCAGTATGCACTATTTTCTCTCTGTAATCTGTACAAGCCTATCTGTGTGGTACATAACAAAATCATGTCATCTGCATATCAAAGAACATTTACTTTGAGTATATGAAATCCTTGATTATGAACTGCTAAAACTACAACATTAATATAAAAATTAAAAAGAATTTGATCTCAAATGCAACTATGCCTGACTCATCTTAATATCAGGGCATGATTTACACTGGTTCTAACTTTCATGCTTGCATCTTTATTACAAATCTTCATAGAATCATAGAGTTGGGAGGGACCCCAGGGGCCATCGAGTTCAACCCCCTGCTATGCAGGAACACCCATCAAAGCATTCCCAACAGATGGCCATCCAGCCTCTACTTAAAAACCTCCAAAGAGGGAGACACTACCACACTCTGAGGCAGCATGCTGGACACCTCTGACCCTCAGGAAATTCTTCCTGGGGTTCAAGTGGAATCTCGTTTCCTGCAGCTTAAATCCATTGCTCCTAGTCTCTGGAGCAGCAGAGAACAAGCCAGCTCCCTCCTCAACATGCCTATCATGTCCCTTCTTCACCTTCTCTTCTGCAGACTAAATATACCCAGCTCCCTAAGGTGTTCTTCATAGGGCATGGCTTCCAGACCCTTCACTATTTTGGTCGTCCTCCTCTGGAAACGTTCCAGCTTGTCGACATCCTTCTTGAATTGAGGTGCCCAGAACTGGACACAGTATTCCAAATGAGGCCTAACCAATGCAGAATAGAGTTGTACCATTACCTCCCTTGATCGCAACACCATACTCCTATTGATGCAACCAAGAATAGCAAAGGCTTTCTTGGCTGCCGCATCACACTGCTGACTCATTTTCCTCTTGTGATCTACCAAGACTCCTAGATCCCTTTCACACGTACTGCTCTCCAGCCACATGTCCCCCATCCTATATTTGTGCATTCCATTTTTATTGCCTAAATGTAGGACCTTCCATTTCTCTCTGTTAAAATTCATTTTGTTAGCTTTGACCCAGCTCTCCAATCTGTCCAGGTCATTTTAAAATTTGATCCTGTCCTCTGGTATATTAGCAACCCCTCCCAATTTGGTGTCATCTGCAAATTTGATCAACATGCCCTCTACTTCTTCATCCAAGTCGTTGATGAAGATGTTGAATAGCACTGGGCCCAGGACAGAACTCTGTGGCGCCCCACTAGTCACCTCTCTCCAGGATGAAAAGCAGCCATTGGTGATCATCTTTTGGGTTCGGTCGGTCAACCAATTACAAATCCAACTAACAGTAGCCCTGTCCAGTCCACATTTTACTAGCTTGTTTGCAAGAATGTCATGGGGAACTTTGTCAAAGGCCTTACTGAGGTCAAGATATACTACATCTACAGCATTCCCTTCATCTATGAAGCCTGTAACCCTATCATAAAAAGAGATAAGATTCGTCTGATATGACTTATTTCTGAGAAATCCATGCTGGCTTTTAGTGATTATGGCATTGCTTTTTAAGTAATTACAAACTGACCGTTTAATGATCTGCTCTAGGATCTTTCCTGATATTGATGTCAGGCTTACAGAGTGATAATTATTAGGGTCCTCTTTTTCCCCTTCTTGAAGATGGGGATGACATCTGCCCTCCTCCAGTCTGCTGGGACTTCTCCTGTTCTCCAAGAGTTCTGAAAGATAATTGCAAGTGGTTCAGAAATTACTTCTACCAGTTCTTTTAATATCCTTGGATGTAAGAAATGGAAGTCTCCCATTTAAGCTTGTTTTTAACAGCTTTCCCCATAAGAGGTTTCCATTTATTGAATCAAAAGCTGTGCTTAAGTCAATGAAACCAGTATATAATCGACTGTCTGTCACTGTATATCTTGTTCTCAAATGAGATAGGGTAACACAGTTTCTCTGTTAATGAAGTTTGTTATATCATCATGCCATTTGTTCCCAAAACACTGTCATTCAATTTACACTACCACCACCCCCAGTCTCTTTTACATGGCATCAAGCATACAGTTAAACAGCAAAATAGTTCAAGCATTATCTGTTGGCAAACAGTTGTTATGATGGCATACAAGAAGCACAGGGTATTATATAAAAGCAAACATCAAACATACTGTTTGGATAGCATTAGGATATTATGGCAGGGAAGCAAACAACTGGTGTCAACCTTAGTCAATATAGCCAAAGCTGTAAGAATTGCTACCCAAAAATATCTAGGGAGTCATATGTTCTGTAGTCTTGTGTAAAGAATTCTAGTGCTCATATACTTGTTTTGGACCACATGGCCATTGAGAAAATTAGTTAAACTTTTGTCTTACTAGCAGCAGCCATGATCTCACTCTGCCCTTCTAGAATGTGTATGGAGGTTCAAATGAAACTACATTTACCACGGTTGCCTCACGTTGTGTGTGGTATTCACTTGAAGGTTTTCAAAGAGCCATTCACAGAAAACTGACAAGGGAAAAATTGTACCTAAACTGTAACTAAGAGATTGGATGGAGTCCTATAAACAGTTACTTGAGTAAAAGGCCAGTACTTGGGGCCTGACAGAGAAGGCCTTCTCTTTGATCACAGTCAACCCTGCATCTGGACTCATAGAAGGTTAGAGACCAATTTTTTGCAATGGCAGACTAAATAGAGGTTGTCAAATCAACCTTTGTGAGTCCAGAAACAAAATGGCAATCACTTCAAGTAGCATGGTCCCATGGGCAAACACATGGAATCATTGCTTCTTGTATCACCTTTACCATTGATTTTTGTATTAATCCAGAAGACTCTTCAAAGAGATGAGTCTATTTTTTAAGCAGACACATTGCAAATTTCAATAGTCCCATCAAGGTTGAGTCCAAGACAACGCCTCAGGCCCTTTTTGCACACCATTTCCCATGTGAAATGGTCCTGGGAGTGCTGCAGGATCATGAGAATGGTTCCGCATGATGTTCTCATGATCACGCGTCTCTCCCATAGCAAGCAATCATGGATTATATCATTTTCGGCTCTTTGCCAAAAATGACCCACATCCCTCCTGCACTTATCTGGTGTGTGGAACCTCAGGAAGCGAGATGGCCTCGCTTCCTCCCCAGCTCATCCTGGTAAAGTACGCGGCTGCACTGCAGAAGGAAGGGGCAGAGCTATCATGCTTCCTTCCATCCAGCATAGAGCTAGTGTAAAGGTAAGCGCATGGAATGTGATTCCCTCCTGCAAGAGGCTTTTTGCACGATCCCCGCACAATGGCAGCAAGAAAAGGTAAGGTGCAAAAAGGCCTCAGACAAGTCTGATTGTTCTATCGGCATATTAATTCATTGAAGGAGCCTGAGTCTCATTTTTTGTGTCTGCTTCCTGAGGAGAATAATCTCTGCCTTATCTGGATAAAGCAATCTTTTTAGCTATCATCAAGCCCATTACTGCTTCCAGAATATGAATAGCTTCCTTACTATCATGTGAAAAAGAGAAAAAGAGCTGAGGTCTAATTGGCTTTCAAGTCCAGGACCCAAACAGAAAACAGTAAGATCTGTTATTCCCTCAAAGAAACATACCTTAGCAATAAGCCTTACATATCTTTTGCCTTCTATTGACCAAATTCCCGCCCATTTTCTAGTCTGACCGAGTAGGTACAGTGTGCTGTTTCTTCCCTGTTTAAATGACAACAAATGACTAAGGTGGTCTATTACTTTAAGAAGGTGCCCTATAAAAGATTTGTTTCATACTTCAGGAATGAAATCAACATACTGTTTGCAATATCTAATTGTTTGGCACACAATTCAAATATTCACATTTTGTCTACCATATCCCCTTCAGACTATAATCTTCTGCTGCCATCTTTTGGTAGAAATGAAAATAGGTAATAATGTGAGAGTTTAATTGAAAGTCATTTTGCTTACAGAACCAAAATAGATTCTCCTATTTTCCAAGACTGAGGAGAGTTTTTAGATTCATCTAGAACTGTAACCAAATTCTTTGCCTGTGAACAAAAATTGAAAATAAAATCTGTGTAGGGAACAGACACTTATGCAATTTAAAAACTTATCAATACATAGCTTTCAAATAGCATTTTTTTCAGCATTTTAATTTTATTTTTAGACAACAGGGCTAGAGTGGGAGTTCCTTTTCTGAACTGCAACAAAAGGACAGAGAAAATGTACATGGAAACTTAAGAACATAAGCATCTCAGCATAAATTATATAAGCTTTCTATGTACAGGAATTGTGTTGTGTGAGATTTTCAAAATTCCTAATCCATAAAACAGGATCAAAGAATTGTTTTCATAATTAAACACATATCCAAAAATAAAGAAGCAAATCATGGAGTGTTGTGTAAACTAGGACCTGAATTGATTCCATCACAATGGCTGATTAGCAAGTCTTTGGACCTTGCCAAAGATAAGAAAAATGAGCCTGATCTCCAATGTAAAATATGACCCAATCTCCAATGTAAAATATGACCCAAGCCTATGGATACAGTGAGGATGAATTTCTTCAGCCCTTCATAAGCCGTGACTTGGACACCCAAGTCTTCCTTTTGTGACTCTAAGTGGCAAATCCAAAGAATCCTCTTAATGAAAATCACAATAACACCACAGCTGTATGTTGTATCCACCATAGTTAGGACTGATTCTTCTCCCCTTAAAGCCAGTAATGTACACTTGGAATCCAATTACCCTGCTGTAATGTGGGTAGGGACATCCAATGCATGATTTGGTTTCTTACAAAATACTACAAACCTTTCTGCAACAACAACAATCAAATCTGATAATAGAGATGTAATCTCTAACTGCTATTCTTCTCCCCCTAGTTTAAATTAGGAATTCATAACTTTAAAAATAAATAATGAACCTTATTCTTTCCAATATTCCATCTTCCTCCCAATCCATCCACATTCTGCTTCATGTTAAATTATCCATTTAATCATTAATCTATGGCTTACACTCACTCAGTCTCTCCACTCTTGCAGACACCAGGCAATGCAATCTTCATCCATCTTTGTTGAAACGTCTTTTCTGTTGTCACATTCACATCAGACCATCCAGTAGCACATCACCACTTCTGATCTCACCATCAAAGCTTCCCATTTCTTTCTCTTCACTCCTGCCAAACTAATAAAGGTCTATCACAGGTGTGGATAAAGAGTGGCCATTGACATGTTAACGCACTGCAGTTCCCATCAATGCTAGTCAGCATAATCAATCTCATAATCAAAACTGGGACTTGCAGTTCAGCAACATCTGGAGGGCTACAATTTTCCCACCCTGATCTTGAAAATATTAAAAAATATTCATATATGAAAATTATAATTTATGCAGCTGTTACCATGCCATACATCCCCACTTCATATGATATTATTTAATTGACATAGAAAATAGAAGCATGCACTATTATGGCTGAAAAAGTAAGCTGGCAAAGAGGACTGGCCAAACACAGGTAGGGTCAAATAGGGACCTCAGGGCATGGTCAAGTCATAGTTCAAGGGATCAATCTGGAAGGTCTAATACTAATGAGCTTTCAAATATCTCTTCAACAACTCAACCTTCAAATACAATAATACATGAAACTATCTCAGTAGAGCAAGTGATTGTTATCAACCTGTTCTTCTTCCCACTGAAACTGTCCTTTGTTTCCTCACCTGCCCAGACATTAAGAAGCTATCATGATACCCTTCAGTGCTTTATCACCTAACACTAAGACCATTAGCCCGTTTTGGGTCCCGTTGTTTGCTCTGCCAGGGAGCCATTAACTCCTTCCCCTTCAAAGCATATACAGGGTATTTAAACCCTGGTTCTGAACTAAACAACTCATAGTACACTGGACCTGGGCCATCATTCTACTTCTCAGATTCCCATTCTTGTACTACTCTCAGACCCCTAGTCTGAGCCACATCTCTTTAGCTTTAGGATAGGCAAATATTGCCCACTTCACCCTAACCTCGCTATCCAATTTTTCATTCCTTTCCTTCAGTCTTGTGTGGTTGTGAGACTGCTTGAATCTTGTGTGAGATTGTGATTTTCCCCAATAAAACATTATTCTAATCTCCAACTGGTATCACTGCATTAGTACTGGTGTACATAGGTAGAAAGATCCTGTAAGGTTTCCTCTCCTCTTACAGGCATCCCACAGCTGAATAAAGATGTTCTCCCCAACCATTGCCTTCCTAGTAAATATCATATCCTTCACAGAATCTGAATCTATCAACATACATCACAGATTATTTGTTATCAATGGCATACCACATCTGAGTGCGATATATCTCCAAGTACACATGGTCAAGACTAACTGTTGGGGGTGGTCAGGACCTTTACAGGCTCTGTGCTTACAGTTATCCAACATGGCCTATCTGGTTGTTGTTGGAAGTAAATGAGCTTTCAATCTCATCTAAGCCTGACATTCCTGGTGCATCCAACATGCAAGCATCACTTTTTATAATGCAGTAGACACTCAGCTATAAAGGCCATCTCAAACCAACACAGATTCATGTTTGAGCAGAGATAAAACTGCAATTAAAGGTGGCAAAAATAAATGGACAAATCTGTGAGCATATAACTCATTCAGTTTAAGGAAAGCATACAGAAGATGGCAGCTTCTTTATCCATGGCTCTGTTTGTACAGCTGTTTCCATTACAATAAATGCTATTACCTTTACACACCCCTTTGAAATGTATTTGTAGCCAAGCCCAGTGAGGACAATTTGTAATGATGCAAATATACCTGATTTGAAACCTCCCTTTAGATTTATTTATGACTTCACCTTAACAGAAAAACCAACATGCATACTGAATATATTCTAGACAGAAGGTCTGCTGCTTTGAGATACTCACATTCAGGCATGTCACATTACACATGTCATGACTGCAGTATATTAGTGCTTACGATTCTGTTGAATTTCTTCTGTTAATTTAATGACCAGGCTGCCCCAGCTTTGAATATAATTGGCTTCAAGAAAACTGAGTCCATGCTTTGGCAACAATGGGTAATATGCTGAATTAACATAACTTAAGTAAAACCAACCTGGGTTACTGGAAGAAAATATCTAAAAGTAATCTAGAAGTTACCCAGCTCTGTCTCTCCCATCAAATCTCTTATAGTCACCAAAGTCCCTCATCTCTTTACTGGATTCTGGTTTATTTCTATCCATAATAATGACATAAATCAGAACAACAGAGGGAAGGATCATCTCTCTTCACAAATGCTACACGCAAGAGTACATTCTTCTAGTTGGGGTAGAGCAGCATGCATTTGTAACAAGGACAGTTGCAAATGGGAATTCTCTTGTTTGCAATGAAGGGTAAAACTGAGACAGACTGAGGGCCATATTGATTGTGTTTCTATAGAGTAAAGGCTTACCTTGTGAATCAAGAGTGCAAGTGGGGTGGACTAGGAATACCTGATACATTTCTTGTATCATAATATATCAAATATATTGATCTCTAATTCATTTCATGTATCATGTGACGTGCCTGAATATGTCTTTATGTATCTCAGAATTAAAAAGTTGTGTAAATTCATTGTTTAAAAAAAATGAAGGGAAACTTCACATTTTGATATTATGTAATGAGGCCCATACTTGTTAAATTTTTGACATAATAAGTGTTGGGGTTTGACTTGACTGCCTCATCATTGTTTCCAACATGTATGTTCCCCCAGGGAATAAACACAGGATACTGAAAGAAATTAGGCTTTTATTTTATTTTTTTTATAAATGTTTTTATTACACTTCCAGTCTCAATGGCGTCGCAGTCACCAGAACAGCGAGAGAGCTCCTGCTGATTCTGACACCCCATGCAGATTTGCCGACAATCCACGCTTGGCAAAGTACACACACACACACCCAGTAAAGGGGGTCCAGAGGGTCCCGACAGGGATCTGTTTCCACTCTTTAGGCTTGAAGAACATTCATGATAGAAGTTCAAAAGCAGGGTATGAGTGAGGGGATCGAGGAGCACCATGTCCGCATGGAAAGTTTTTGCAGGACAGTAAAGCGCCGCCCAAAACTTTTCTTTAACCGAAACTGATATAAGAGAATACAAGAAGCAGAATGGAACATAGGCCAAACTAAAATTTTCTCCAAGATTAAAAGATTGAGCTGAACGAATTAAAAGTAAAAACCACTGTAAAAAAAGAACTGAAACAGAAGGAAGACGGAGGAGAAGGGGAGGTAAGACAGACTGAAGAAAGTAATTAACCTAATAGACATTAAGACAAAGAAACTAAGTTATAGAAAATAATTCAGACTATTAAAGATAAGAAGTAAAACAGAATGAATTTTGAGATGTCGTGAAACAAGGATAAATCTTGGGAGGTTACAGAAAAAGAAGGACAGAAGGACAGAGAAAGAGTTTAGCTGGAGCTCGCAGTGTTCCCCTGGAGCTTGCTAAACCAATGATAGAAAAAAGCAACTGGAGAGGAGAGACAAGGAGAACAACAATAAAATCTAGAAGTGAGAACAAAACCAAGAGAAATTGGAAAGGAATGGGACAGAAAGAGACAGAAAGGCGGCAATTACGAAAGGAGTGAAAGGTATAGAAATTGAAAGGACGGAGAAGGCTGGAGCTCGCATGAAGAAACTGGGCATGGAACCGACAAGCAGAAGAAAAAGAGCCTGGAAAGAAAGTCGCTAGAGCTCGCCAAAAGGAGGACAAGGGAAAAAGGCAGATTTGGACAGAAAGAAAGACAAAGAGGATAGTGCAAAGCATTAGCTAGAGCTCGCATGTAGATCTGAGAAGTGGGAAGAAACGGGAGAGACAAAGCTGGAGCTTGCGGAGAATCCTCTGGGGCTCACTGAATAAGTTGCTAAACAAGACGCTTGAGACCGCTAAGAAGGAAAGATAGAAGGACAGAGGCTTTGGAACTGGAATTTAAAAAATAAAATTAAGGTTGGGAGGTGCTTTAAGTGGGGAGGTTAGAAGGAACATCTGTCTGATCTAACTTAAAGTGACTGAATCTGCTTGAACTTTAATGAACTTTAAAGATACTTGATTTTTAAGGAATCTTAATGAAACTTGAATGAAATGATTGAATGAAATGTGCGAAATCTTAGGAAATAAGTGTACAAATTGAAAGTAGATAAAACTATCCGTGTATAGAGATAAGAAGATTAAGAATATTTAAATATAGACTTAAATAGACATTTAAAGGATTATAACTGTGAACAATAGGAGATTCAATGTTAAGGTTGACTTAATACAATAACAATTATTAGAAAGATTAACTAGAACATAATTATTGGACGTGAATAAAAGTAATTTAAGAGAAGGTGTACTTAGACAGATTGATTGATTTACATAATAGAAAAATGGATTACTAGTTGATTATAAGAATATTGAAATAGAGGTTAAAATTATGCATATGTGTGTATAAGTTGGAAAACGTGGAGAGACAAACTGAAGTGCTGCTACAGACATACTGGAGCCAGAACATACTGATAACAAAGACTTTGAAAGCACAGCTGGCAGAAACAAGAAAAGAAAACAATCCATTTAACCCCTGAATAGAAAACTGAAGATTTTAATAAAATCCTGCTTTGCCATCTGCTGGCAAAAATAAAGAACTACAGTCAAATCACATTCAAAAATGGCTACAGGGCTAAGAAAAGGGAGTAAAGCACAAACACAAACTCAAATACAGCTCATAGACCCAACAAGAAGATCTTCAACAGAAACGAGTCAACAGCTGGGGGAAATTTTATGAGAAATAAAAAGTCTCAAACAGGAGATGAGACAGGAGATGAAAGATACCAGAACAGAAATTAAGGCAGATATCAGGAAAGAAATAGAAACAATAGGGGAAAGAATGGACTTAATGAATGAAGAGATCAAAATGATGAAATGGTTTTCTGCCAAAGAGACAATTAAGGAATAATATCAGAACAATTTTGAATGTTATAGAACATTATGACAGAAATAACGAGAAGAAGTTAGCACTGATTTTTATCGATGCTGAGAAAGCATTTGATAGCCTAAGATGGGACTTTATGATACAAGTGCTGAATAATATGAATTTTGGTAATACATTCATGAGTTGGATTAAGGAAATATACAAAGATCAAGTGGCCTCTCTGATAATCAATGGAGAAAAAACAAAACAATTTGAGATTTAAAAAGGGTCAAGACAAGGATGCCCTCTGTCCCCACTGTTATTCATAACGGCACTAGAAATTGTGATTAAAGGGACAAAGAATGATCCACAAATAAAAGTGTGTAAGGTCAAAAAATATGAATATAAGCTAAAAGCATATGCGGATGACCTAGTGATCATCCTAGAAGATCCAAATTCAAGTATAGATAAGCTATTAGAGAAGCTGAACCAATTTGGTGAAATGGCGGGATTTAAAATCAATAGACATAAGACCAAAATTTTGACAAAAAATATAAGACTGGAGGAAGTAAAAGAACTTACCCAAAAAATCAGAAAAGAAAATTAAGTATTTGGGAATATGGATCTTCAAGAGAAACAAGGAGCTATTTGCAAATAATTATAAAATACTTTGGAAATAAATTAAGAAATCCCTGGACAATTGGAATTCATTACAACTTTCGCTCCTGGGGAGAATTGCATCAATAAAAATGAATGTATTACCAAAATTAAATTATCTCTTTCAAAACTTACCAATTATTATTAATGAAAAGTCATTTCAAGAATGGCAGAAGGAGATATCTAAGTTCTTGTGGGAGAAGAGAAGACCAAGAATAAAATGGAAAATTCTTACAGAAAAAAAAGAGAAAGGAGGCTTCGGTTTGCCAGACTTAAAAATGTACTATCAAGCAAATAGTTTAACACAGGTCAAGGAATGGCAGACTTTACAAGATGAAAAGCTATTAAATCTTGAAGGTACAGGTATACGTCTGGGCTGGCATGCCTATGTATGGTACAATAAAGAAAAAATCGACAAAGAATTTATGAACCATTACCTAAGAAAAGCTCTGCTCCTAACTTAGCAAAAAATTAAGAGAAAACTTTACAGGAAAATTCCATTATGGATCTCTCCGCACAGGAAATGTGGATACAATATAAAGATATAATAAGGGAGGAGAAGAATCAAGAATTCAAAATGAAAACAAGAGAGAAATTGGAAAATGAAGGATTCAAATGTCACTGGTTCCTGTACAGACAACTTAGAGAAAGGTTTAATATGGACGAAAAATTAGAAGGGTTTGAATCAGAGACAAATGAAAAAACCTTTAAAAAAATAATGTTTGAGTCTCAGAAGCAAATGACTTCGAAACTTTACAATTGGCTCATGGAAAGAGAATTAGAAACGGAACAAATTAAAACAACAATGATAACATGGGCACAAAATATAGGACATGAGATACAATTAGAACAATGAGAAAGAAGTTGGCTGGATACACAAAAATTTACAGCAGCACAAAACCTGAAAGAGAACTACTTAAAGATGTTATACAGATGGCACTTGGACTCAAGAAAAATAAATAAAATATACAAAAGCAAAGAAAATAAATGTTGGAAATGTGGAAGAGAAAATGGAACTTATTACCACATTTGGTGGACTTGTGATAAGGCAAAAATTTTCTGGAAAAAAATTCAAGAGATGATGTTAGATATACTACAAATAAATATCCCTTTAGTACTGGAAATATTCCTATTGAATATAATATGGAAAATAGACAAAGAAAAAAGAAGAAAATTTTGGAGATTAATCTTGTATATGATCACGGCAGCCAGAATAACATTTGCAAAAATGTGGAAAAATAATCATACTCCCAAAATAAAAGAATGGGTCACAAAGGTGATGGAATACAGAGAAATTGATTAATTAACTATGATGATGCAAGGAAGGAATCAAAGTTCAAATGAAGAAGAATGGAACCAAGTAGAACCAAGTAGAAAAGTAGTTCTTGAATACAAATATAAATACAAAAGCAAAGTAAATTAAGGTGTACAACAGTAATGAACAAGACAAGTGAAATAGAAAAGATCTCCTTTTGTTGCCCTATCATATTTAACAAATAAACCTCCAGTTTCATTTCAGAATTCAGCTTACAAATTTTTTGAATCTCATCATGTATTTCCTTCCAAAAAAATTTTACTATCTTACATGTCCACCACATATGAAAGAAAGACCCCATCTTTTCATCACATTTCCAACACTTTGCATTCCCAGTTTTAGTTATTTTTTGTAATCTTTCTGGGGTCATATACCATCTGTGAAGCATTTCATAAAAATTTTCTCTTAAATTAAATTTTAAATTTTATGTAAATTTTATGTCTGTTTTCCACGCTCTTTCCCAGGTTTCTAATTCAATTGAGTGTCCTAAGTTCTATGCCCATCTAACCATTATATCTTTGACTACTTCTGATTCCATTTCTCTTTTCAACAATAATTTGTAAAATTTAGAAATTCTCTTCTTTTGGTTTCCTTTCATCAATAAATCTAACTCATTCTCTTTTCTCTCAAATCCATATAATTTTTGGTCCATTCTAATTCCTTCTCTAAGTTGTCTCCATGGGAACCAGTTTAGCTCGTATCCTTCAGCCTTTAATTCTTCTGCTGTATACATTCTTGGTTTGTTCCCCTCCAATTTCAATAACTCTTGATATGTTAGTAAATTTCCTTGTTTTGTTGGGGTGATTTTGTAATCTTCTTGTGGTGAAGTCCACACTGGTAGTTTAGTATAAAATTTTTGCTTTATTTGTGAGCAAACCGTCAACAATGTCTTCTGGATACAATGATTTTTAAATTCTTTATTCACTGCTGATCTAGTATAACATAAGTATCCATGTGTTACCCTGTTTACTGGGGGTCCCATGAGGGACTCCAAACATGTTCAAATATTAGTGGGGAAAATTAGCTCAGAGCACAAGTAGCAAAACAAGAGGCAGGGCAATGCAGCAGAATCTTTAAACCCATTGTCTATGAGGTCAGGCTCAGTTAAGAAACACAACAAAAGATGAAATAATAACAGTGATTTTATTAAATACAGACAAACAGTGTATGCAACACACTCACACAAGTAACTATAAAAATAAAGGTATTAGCGGTATAGAGGAATTGGAGGGATTGTTGAATTGGGTTATACTACACCTGTCCGAAGCCCGGGGTAGATCAATGAGGAGGTCCGTAATTGCGCAGTCTTGGGCTGACACTGAGGGAAAAGCTTAGCGGATGAAGCAGCAGCGAGGCGGGATGGAAGTTCAGAGCAATCCAAGGAAGGTCTCAGAACTAGGGGTTTTTATAGGGAAAATATGACCGTAGGCTAGTCTGTACTTGGGGAAGAACAATGAGGTTTGGGTGAGAGACAATGTCTCAGAAAGGTCAAAATTTAGCGTGACTGAATTAAGTCCGAATCGACAATGGAATGGCCAGTATGTAGATGCAGCATACTTGACAGTTAAGTGTCTAGCTCATCAAGTTGCCTGCTCGGGGTAGGGAGTTCTTTGTAAACAGCGTGCATCTTTAACGAGGTGTTTGTCTAGGGAGGTCTCCTAAAGCGAGATCTGGCTTAGTCTGGCCTGCCTGGGTGGAGAATGGAATGTTCAGCATTTAATGGCTATGCCTAGCTCTGTGCTTGTTCGGGGGCCTCACAAACACTTGGCAGAGGGTGGCCTAATGGGGCCGAATTGTGATATCAAAATGATATCTAATATCTTCCAAAGTAAGGCTAGTACACGGTAATAACAATCCCACCCCCCCTGAAAATGGGCAATTTGGAACAAATTGAACATTTTCCAATTAAAAATTTCAAAGTAAATTTAGCGTGGAATAGGTGTCTACCGGCACAGATGTAGCATCATACCATGGGCCATGGGGTTTTTGCGGTGAGCACAAAGGGTTTCTATCTCATAAAAACATTCCTATCTAAACACCTAAACCTAAACACATTCACATAAATGTCAATTAAGCAGCAAAAGAAGTCAAAATGTCCCGTCAATAGAGATCTGTTAGTCAATGAACAGTGGTAGTAAATAATATAATGCAAAAATACTTTGAAGCGGGAAGCAGGAGCATGCCTCTCAGTGAGGCTTTGCATTAGCAGAGCAGCGAAAAGTGAGGAATGGGCATTAAAACAATGACTGGCTCCCAATGAAAGAACCCTCCCACTAATGGAGAAAAGGTAGCAGAGCAAAGAAAAATAAAAATGAGTAATGAAAAGTGGTAAATCCAATGCAGGGTCTGGCAGTGAAGGCAATTAGTTTAGTCCAATGTGGATGATGGAATGAGAGTTCGTTGTCCGGGGGAGGTAAGATGCAAGCATGAGTCTCTGCACCACCACCCCCCGAAACAGGAAAAGTCTTGTAACTGGAACCAATGAGCAAAATAAGAATCCATCCAAGTAGTGGAGCAGGAATGGCAACAAAATGTCCAAGTTCATGGGCAAGTTAGCTGGAGAATGCTAACTCTTTGCAGGAGCTGGCTTGCAAAGCGTTGGCAACAGGGTTAGTCCAAATGGCAAAAGTTCCTTAAAATACGGGATGTTGGCAAGATAGTCCATAAAGTCCGTTGGGGAGTGGCTGGACTGCTTTGCCTGGGGTCCCCAACTGCAACATCGGGATCAGGTTGTCATCTCGGGCCTGGCTTTTGACTGGAACGGTGATGTCTCGGCATTCACCCCCCACCCATGGTACTCGGTGGTCCCAGCTCTCGGGAACCGTCGACCTGTAGCTAATTTACAGAAGACTAACATTGTTAGTAGCTAATGTATACAATAAATGCAAACTGCCGGCTCGAAGCCTACTGGGAGCTGGGTTCGAATTCTCTCACTGTAACCAAGAAGACTTTGAAGAAGTGAGGGTTTAAATAGTGACTGAGTTTAAGGTTGTTTTGGCCAGAGGAAGGCCGTTGGTCAAGGTAGTGAGATTGCTGTTTCGGGACCCGTATCAACTCGTTGGCCTAGAGAGGCTGACGTTACCTTCCCAGCAGCACAATGGGATCCCCGGTGACAAAAGTCCCATTTCCACTCTGGTCTGAATAACATGGGCTGGTGCACTCACACACACCTCCGCTCAGACCCAGAGCCGAACCTCCGAGCCTGATGATGTAACTGAGGGCTTGGGGCGGCTCGCCAATACAGGACTGATGGGTCGATGCTGGCCCCAAGTCAGCAGTATCACTACCTCACAAATGTAAGCTGGATTCCGAGGGGAGACCTAAAGATTGGTCGTCCTCGGATAGGCTTTTGAAACCAATTGGGACAGTACATTTTAAAACACAAAACACTCACAACGAACTATTTACAAACATATGCGCCTCAGGCTCTCAATAAAAGCTGCCAGCTTGAAGCTGGAGTACCTGTCGTTTAACCCACAGTGCTAGGCCAGACATATGGCAAGTATCAATTGTAACATGAGTAAGATGATCAGAGGGCGAAGGGCGAAGTGAGCTATCACTTGCCCTGTGGAAGACCATGTGATGGTGTCTCACAACGAGTGTTTAGAGGCAGCTTCCAGTTCCTCAAATGTTTTGACAATCACCTGAGCAGAATGATTAACTGTTATGGTGATTTGCTGCAGGGAGTGAGAAACCTCCTTAACTCTTTGCACTAGGCTGGTGAGGTTCCTTAGCCATAAAGACACAGGAATCTCATTTTCCAGGTGGAAACCGACTAGCTCAGATTCCATGGGTGTGTATGCTGTTTCCAAAATGTAGTCTTGTATCTCCCTGTGGAGGTAGAAATCCTGGCCGAAAAAATCCTGAACCAGTTGTGAACAGAAGCAAGGATTCCCAGCGGTGCAGTTTACCTTTACAGTCACACCACTAGGCAGTACTGTCAAAGTTGTGCATGGAGTTCACAGACAAAAGCACTCACTATTAATTTGGGCCATGACTGTGGTATTGACAGGTACCAATATATAATCTGAACTGTTGCTGCAGCTAAAACTATCAATATTATGGAAACACTGCACCCAATCGCCATTGGGTGCAGTGTTTCCATAATATTGATAGTTTTAGCTGCGGAACTAAACAACCGGGCAGATCAAAGAAGTGGGTACCATTGGACCAATGGTACAGCTGTGGGGGTAATAGGGTGGCGCTGGCAGCTAGGAGGGGGAGTCCTAAGTGGGATATTGGATGTAATGTTACCGGATCCAGAATCCGTTCATGGGCAATGTCCACCGTGAGAGTTAGGCCCTGCCACGTGGCATGCCTTATCTGTGCCAAAGCAGCTGGATGTTCCAGAGATTCCAGATATCGCTCTCTTAGCAGGCTCAGGATCTCAGGTTGTAGTAATCCCATAAGGTTGGCCTGGACCACCTGAGCGGCAAAGGTGATCACGTTGCTCTGTAGTTGCGTGCATTGTATTACAACTGACTGGGTTGTGTTCTGTAGAACACAGCCAAGGTCAGATATTATGTCTTGTTTGATGCCAACCCACTGTGGAAGCAATTTTCTTATCAAATCCATCCCTCTTGCTAGGTTAGTTAAACCAGCAGCGGAGGATATACCAATATCTTTTGTTTTTGTGCCAATCACGCCTAATTTGTTAACCAGGACCTCGTTGTCTATAGCATTAATAATTGCACCACCAGTTCCAATTCCTCCTAGTGCGGTCCCTAGGATTTTTTGCTTAGGGCAAGTGTATGGGTGGGAGAATGACAGCCATTGCTTCTCCCAGTGTTCCCACTGCGTCCATGCCAGTTTCAGATAAGGCTGGCATGCCGGAATGACTCTGGAGATATTAAAAACCGTGAAATTTAATATCATTTTGGTGGTTATGGGTTGGACATCTGAGTAAGCGACCATTTCTATGTCCTTGCAGACTACGGAGCTGCCTACATACATAGCCAGGGTGCGTTCAGGAGGGGTGTTGTTGATATCTGAGTTGGGGCACCACATCTTCCAGCAGGAGAACTTACAGTCTGTCGGTATCTGGGTGACATTTTGACAATGAAACATATATGTTTTCCATACTCGTGTAGGGCAGCAGTTTTCAAAGGTAAAGCTAAGTATAATTAGCGCGTCTGGACAATGATCACTCCAGACCACTTGGGCGGTCATGGGAGCGACGGAGATGGCCATACTGGGGTCGAATTTAACTTCTTCACCAGCAAGGGCCATTTTTAACTCTGCACTCAGTCTTTTGCTAGAGCGGATCTGAAAACTGGTGGACAACTCGAGGGGATATCTTTTCTGAAACCAAGGGAAAAACTGTGTTTCTTTTAACAGTGTTTCTACCTCAGGGTATGGGTTCCAATGGTACATGGCATGTGTGTTAAACTGCCAATCTGTGTACACCTGGGTGTATTCTAGTGAGGCTCCGAGGGCTTTTTCAGTTAAGAATAACAAGGCTACAATCCACATAAATGGCCCCATTCCATCTCCCTGTAGGGAACAGATATGGGAATCCGTCACTAATACATCTAAATTTATACTACACATAAATTAAAACAGGAACTATTTACATTAGCAGGGAGTCAGAGAGGGCGCCACTCCTCTCTATCTCTTTCAAACAAAGCCAATTTACCCATTATCGAAAGTCTCATAGATGGAAGCAAATGTCTCTGACAAATTGATGGCAGGCACTTCCTTGCGGTTCAGGGAAGTCTACCAGAGCAGGGAACTGACACTAGGTTTTTGAACACCGGGATCTTGCTCAGGGGTGACCACTGATGCAGGATCGACTGGTTGACCCTTCCATTCTTTCAATTTAGGGCGGAGGCTGGCAGCTAATCCAAGTGCTTCCTGAAATCATGGCCAGATGGTGATCAAAGCAGGGCCAAGGACAGCTTTGGCCTCTCTCAAAATCACCAGGGTTACAAGAACTAGGGTGCCCCCTAACATGAAAACCAGCCAGCACCAGAATAACTTCGCGGAGGGGCAGGCAGTAGCCAAATTCACCTCTGTGGGGCAATTAGGTCTCACACTGGACAAAATCTCCCCTGCTGGAATGCCACAAAGGGGAGTGTGGGGTGCCAACACAGGGAGTGCCAGGGCGAGAGCCGTTGCTGACCTTTGCTCTGACTGGGCAGGAACCTTTTGCTGTTTAAATCCCCAGTCTCCTTTGATATTCCCCTGAAAAATGGCACAGAGTGGCAGAACTCTCCAGGCCATGGCCTCAAGGAAATCTTGGGGGAAACTGCTGGGTTCCAGCTGGGGGCTCAGAGCAGGGACAATGGAGAGCTTTGGAAGCGTGGGGCTGGCTTCCTCTGGCAGTGTGCTCTCCTTTTCCTGGTTCTCACACATGCTGGCAATGTTTTGTGCCTGGTCAGACTTGGTGGGGGCTTACTCCTGAATCTTAGTCTGGTGCGATCCTTCTTGATGCTCCGAAAGCACAATTGTCTCTGAGGTGGCTGGATTCGCACTCAGGGCTGTGTCATGAGGAGGTGCAATCTGCCTGGCTTTAGAGCGCACTGAGCGCTTGTGTCCTCTGAAGGACTTAGATTGGGTTTCCCCCCTGCCATATCCAGGGAAATGGATAGTGCCTGGGGTGGGGTGTCTCATCAGGTTAGGGAGCAGCACTTTTGGCGCTGCTCTGGAATCTGCAGGAGGGGTGGCAGGAGTCTTGTCCCTATAGGTCCCAGTGCCTGCCATCACCATAGATCTATCCCATTTGTTGGGCTTCAGCCAAGCCGCAACTTGCTGGGGGAGATCCCAGGACCGAGGGCACCCCTATCCTGATAGCTCTAAGTCGGGGTAATATCCAGCTGGAGGGGGACTGTTGGTCACCGCATTCACAGGCTGGCTACTTTTCAATTGGACCTGCCTGTCCAGGGCATCAAAGAGCTCACTCGTGGGTCTCTCATCAAACTGGCCCCAGATTCTAACTCTATCCAAGGAGTATGTCTGGACTGTGGGATCGTACCTGCCAGATGTCTCCCGGGGAGAGCCAGACTCAGAGGGCTGTTTGGGGGCAATGGGCTGCTGTAGGGAGTTCCCTGTCTTGCCTGGCTGGCTGCGGGTGTCCCTTCCCTGCCACTTCCTGCTGTCCTGTTGGGGAGCGGGGAGCGAGTTCCAATTCTCACGAGGAACAGAATTCGGCACCATCTTTCTGTGTTGGGAATGAGGCCTATAATTCAAGTATGTGACCTTGGATATGGGTTCCCAATTCCCTGCTTCTCTCTTCTGGGCCTTGATGGGAGGTCGGAGGGAGCCAACCTCCCTTAACAGGTTCGCGACCCGATAGAAGTTGTTCCCAAATTCCTCCCAAGATGTCGTGGCTGGATCCACCAGACCCAAGGCCATTCTCGTTTCGTGGTTCAAGCGTCCGTACAGTAGAGTCTTGAATTCCACGACATTGAAGTTATACCCGTGGGCAGTCAGGGGGACCTTCTCGGCTAGAATGGTGAGGAGCTACTTGCGCGCCACGTAAGCTGCGGGTTCTCACGAGGAACCTGCTGCTCCATGAGGTAGAGCACACTTGCACTCTGTCCGGGCCACAAGATTCGGATGATCTCTCTCATCTAGTCGTGTACCTTGAGCCCAGCTAGGCCTCGAGCCGCCATGGGTGATTCGAGTGTTCGGAGCTGAGAGGGGGCCATGCAAAGTCAAGCCAACTGGGTCAGGTCTTGGCTATTGGCCGTGGAATGGGACTGTATGACAGCATTCAGCCACATGGTTCCTATGCTCTTATTCAATGGACCCAGCTGGTCCACTATTGCCTTGGCTTCTGTGGCTTTCCATGGGACCCTGGTTTCCGTGACCTGAGTTTCCTGTACCTCTGGTCTATCTGCCAGTCCTTCACCTACTGAGGCAGTCCATCTGGTCATCGACCGCGTCTCGACTGGGTTGACTGGGGCCTTAGGAGCACTCCAGTCTGTATTGTGAGGAGAGGAGGCCAGAGCATCCTCCAGCAAGGGCTGCCCAGAAAAGTCCTCTGCAAACGATGGAAGCAGCTCTGGGCACACAGCCGAAACTAGGGCTCTGTGTGTGTGGAGCTGGTTCTCCAGCACCGCAATCTGCTGGTGGCAGGTTGCATAGCTCATAGCCTCTTCCTGCTCCTTCACCTGCCCTACCATGAACCTTGCTGCAGACCTGACATGGGTGAGCTCAGCCTCCAAGGTGCGTGCTCGTTCCTCCCAAGCCTGTGCCAACACAGTGGCATCATTGAGCTTCTGTGCAGAGGCCTGCATGATGGACGCGAACATTACTTTGTCCGCACGCAGTGTCTCCGTCTCAGCCTGAAGCCAGGCAGTCTCCTTCTCTGCTTCTGCTAGTCTCTCGCTGGTCTCAATTAGGGCACTACTAGCATCTCTGGCCATAAGCCAAAGTCCCCAAGCGGCCAAAGCATCCTTTGAAGGCCCGAATGGGTTCTTTGATTTACACACCAGGACGTACACCTCACGGAGTGTGGTAAAGGGATCAGCCATCTGGAAGATGGAGTCCTTACAGGGGCATTTCCCCTTACTCAACACCCACCTTTCTAACTTTCCCCGGACCTCTTCCTCACACATGAGGTCCCTGCTCGCAGCCACCTAGATATTACACAACTGCAACTAAAACCTTCTAACACAAAGAGACCAGGAACTGGAGGGACGGGCAGGATCACATAGACCCCTGGGGGAGCTGTTGGGGAACAGACTCTGCAGAACTTTTCTAGTTAAGAGGGATGGGAACCTATCTCCAGCCTGCCCAAACAAGGTCACTTTTGTACACCCAAGCCCGGTTTTCCACCTTGACAGTGTTGGGGACAAAAGGATGAGGAAACGGTTCAGGGACAGGGAGGTCACCTAGACCCAGGGAACCCTCAGAAGTACTCCGCCTGCCTAAAGGGGGGAAACAAACCCGGTGGAACTTACAGCGCTGCCCAGCCGAGCAGCAGGGAAAAAGGGCGAGGAACTAAAACTGAACCATCCCTGACTGGTTTTCTGGGTGAGGGGGGCCTTCCTCTACCTCGGGCTAAACCGCTAAACCCTAAGCTAGGTTGGGGTTCACCTAATATGCTAGCAAATCGGGTCACACCCAAAAAATTACACAGCCAGGGTGCACCTGTGCTGGCAAAGCTACATAGCAACAACTGACGGGATGCACCCGTGTCTCAACTCTGGTAGGGGGGGAAAGGAGAAGAGACTCCTTTTCCTAAGTGCCTTTTTGTGTGCCTTGCCACTAAGGTGTTGTATGCATGTGGACTGTTCCTAACATGCTAACATTCTAACACTTCGCATCCCAGCCCGCGATAGATCCCAAGTTAGGGATGTGATTCCCGGGTCAGCTTGTACACACCAATAGCAAGGGGTGTACACAAATCAAGGCAGAAAAGGGGAGCAGAATTCCAACCTAGATAGAGTAGCTGTAGAGCTCAGATACACAGAATTCTCTCACACACACACACGTGTTCCTGCCTGACAGAATCTCTTGCAGCTTGACTGGCCGTTCCCTAAGTCAGTACCAGCCTGATTTGAGGAGGTTCACAACTCCTTCTCAAATTAGGGGTACTGGGGCTGCCCACATTGCTCCACCGCTCTGTTACCCTGTTTACTGGGGATCCCGTAAGGGACTCTAAACATTCTGAAATATTAGTGGGGAAAATTAGCTCAGAGCACACATTAGCAAAACGAGAGGCAGGGCAATGCAGCAGAATCTTTAAACCCATTGTCTATGAGGTCAGGCTCAGTCAAGAAGCACATCAAAAGATAAAATAAAATAGTGATTTTATTAAATACAGACAAACAGTGTATGCAACACACTCACACAAGTAACTATGAAAATAAAGGTATTAGCGGTATAGAGGAATTGGAGGGATTGTTGAATTGGGTGATACTACACCTGTCCGAAGCCCGGGGTAGATCAATGCGGAGATCCGTAATTGCGCAGTCTTGGGCTGAGACTGAGGGGAAAGCTTGGTGGACAAAGCAGCAGCAAGGGGGGATGGAAGTTCAGAGCAATCCAAGGAAGGTCTCGGAACTAGGGGTTTTTATAGGGAAAATATGACCGTAGGCTAGTCTGTACTTGGGGAAGAACAATGAGGTTTGGGTGAGAGACAATGTCTCAGAAAGGTCAAAATTTAGCATGATTGAATTAAGTCTGAATCGACAATAGAATGGCCAGTATGCAGATGCAGTGTACTTGACAGTTAAGCGTCTAGCTCATCAAGTTACCTACTCAGGGCAGGGAGTTCTTTGTATACAGCGTGCATCTTTAACGAGGTGTTTGTCTAGGGAGGTCTCCTAAAGCGAGGTCTCGCTTAGTCTGGCCTGCCTGGGTGGAGAATGGAATGTTCAGCATTTAATAGCCATGCCTAGCTCTGTGCTTGTTCAGGGACCTTACAAACACTTGGCCGAGGGTGGCCTTATGGGGCTGAATTGTGATATCAAAATGATATCCACAGTACAGTAAATTTTATTGTATTTGACTAAAAGCCATTACAAATATAGTTAAAACCATAAAACCAATATCAATTATATATACATACATACATATAAATATTAAATCAGAGAGTCCCTGGCACAGTCTATGGCGATCTCTTTCAAATTTGCACGAATGCTTTTAGTAGCTTTGGCAAATAAAGCTGTTTTATCGAAGATATCTAATATCTTCCGAAGCCAAGCCAGATCACGGTGATAACACAGGAACACGTGTGTGCATGAAAGTTCTGTGTGTTTGAGCTCTAGAGCTACTCTATCAGGTTGGAATCTTTCCCCCTTTCTTGCTTAGTTTGTGTATGTCAGCCGCCCCAGCATTGCCAATCACAAGGGGTGTGCACAAGCTGACCCAGGAATCACGTCCCTAACTTGGGGTCTATCGCGGGCTGGGATCCAATGTATTAGGATGCTAGCATGTTAGGAACAGCCTACATGCATACAACACCGTAGTGGCAAGGCACAGAAAAGGCACTTAGGAAGAGGAGTCCCCCCTCCTTTTCCCCCATCAGAGTTGAGATACGGGTGCGTTCTGTCAGTTGTTGCTACGTAGCTTTGACAGCCCGGGTGCATCCCAGCTGTGTAATTTTTGGGTGCGTCCCGATTTGCCGGCATAGTAGGTGTGGATGGTGAACCCCGACCTAGCTTAGGGTTTAGCGGTTTAGCTGAGGTAGAGGAAGGTACCCCTCACCAAGAAAACCAGTCAGGGATGGTTCAGTTTGGTTCCTTGCCCCTTTTTCCCCGCTGCTTGGCCAGGCAGTGTTGTAAGTTCCACCGAGTTTGTTTCCCCCCTTCAGGCAGACGGAGTACTCCTGAGGGTTCCCTGGATCTAGGTGATCTCCCTGTCCCAGAACCGTTTCTTCATCCTTTTTGTCCCAAACCCTGTCAAGGTGGAAAACCGGGTTTGGGTGTACAAAAGTGACTTTGTTTGGGCAGGCTGGAGATAGGTTCCCCTCTCTGTTTCCGAGAGTAGTTCCATTGCGTTTGTTTTCCTTCAGGTCCCCCAGGGGTCTAGGTGGCCCTTCCTGTCCCTCCAGGTCCTGGTCCCTTGTTGTTGTTAGGAACTGTTGATTGTAGTTGCAGAAATGGCCAAGGAGAGCCAAGCCACGGTGAAAGAGTTCATGTTGGAGGAGGAAGTTAAGGGAAAGTTAGAGAGATGGGTGCTGAGTAAAGGGAAATGCCCCTGGAAGAATTCCAGCTTCCAAACGGTGGATCCCTTTGCCACACTCCGGGAGATATAAACTTTGGCACATAAATCAAAGAACCCATTCAGGCCATCAAGGGATGCCTTGGCTGCTTGGAGACTTTGGCTTACAGCCAGAGACGCTAGTGCTGCTCTGGTAGAAACCAGAGAAAAGGTAGTCAGTTTGGAGAAAGAGATAGCCCAGTTTCAGTCC